>JAOPSE010000004.1:2187145-2409978 GCA_029449295.1 Zea luxurians
TATGAAGTTTGAGCTGAGTCTGAGCAACTTTGGGTGTCCAGCGCTGCTGCTCTTCAGTGTTGCGCTATCGCTCGACCTGCTTTGAACATTTGTCTCTGAATTTTTGCAGAGAATTGGGTAGTTCCCTGAGTAGCACAATTTGGTATATTCAGTTGACACTAGATTGAGTATTACTGTGCTACGCAGTTTCAGTCATCCCTTGGGGTTTTGTGGAAGGTGGGATTAAAGTCACGGTACTCCTATTCACCCCCTCTGGTCGCCTCAACGTTCTTTCATTCATTAATATCTTCATTGATTATAATTGGCTTTTTATTAAATAATCAACAATACTAAGGGCCTGTTTGGAAGCACCCTAGTTTCTAAGAAACTAGTTTCTATCTAATTTATAGAAACTGGTTTACAAAAAATAGGTGTACGCTTTTGGAACCAGTTTCTAGCTTTTCGATACACAAAGACAGGTGTTTTCCCTAATAAATTAGGAGTGGTGGCAACTACCATAATTTCCAACAAACCATCTAAGAGCAATATGTAATTTACTAGGCAAAAACTGGTTTTAGCTAGAGAAGGCTATCTCCTTGTTTTCTTAGAAACTGTGAGTCCAGTTATTGTTGGTCACTTGTTCTCAAATGTTGTGAATCAAGAACAAGGCAATACAATTATGAATTGTTATGGAACTTCGTCTTCCGAAACATTATCTCCCCATGGGTATAATGATCATCAGACGAAGGTTGTGAAGGACAGGCTTTCATCATTTAATATGTGAACATGAATGCGGAAGGGCAAAGATAGAAATTACATCTCATTAATTCCTTCATATTCGCATTCTATAAAACATGTATGAACATCAACAGTACTAATATTACATTGAAACCTTTGGCATGCTCAAAGGTGAAGAGGCAAGAGAGTGGTTACAATTCAGCGTGAACAGTACGATGCTACTATTCATCTATTTATAGACACGGGACACAGCCTGGATAAAAGTACATTTATGTCCCCAATATTCACATATGATCATAATACAAGTTATTAAGGACTAAGTAGTCTTTTCCTCTTTTGTTCAGCATCATCATTATACTTCATCTTCGTTGTGAGCCGAAGCTGTCTATCTGGTGATAGCTTTGGCGTTTACTCATCCTCTTTTAGATCTGTCTTCATCTTGTGTTCCTTCGTTATGAGGTAGAGGCTTGTATCCTGAAGACGAAGCTTCCTGTAATAGCTTATGCTAAAAGCAAATGGTTAATTATGTTTTTGAGGACCTTCGGAAGGAGAAGGCCCCCAACAGTAGCCCCTCGCAGTATTAATTTATTTTATTGTAACAAATTCAGATTGCGATGAGAACAAAGGCCTTTAGCCGAAGGTCCAAAAAAACACCTTCCATTCGCTAGAATAGCGAATCATTCTGACCCATGGGGCCCACCGAGTTGTGGGGCTCTAAGTGTATATATAGAAACATGTGTCGTGAGTATTTTTTGTGCTATTTAGCTGTTTGTACTATGTGTGCTATTTTAACTTTCTATGTTTTTTCGAGCTTGATTGACTTTTGAGCTTCGGCATCCGCCCAACCATCGTCTAAATGGTTGAGGAGAAGAAGATCACTGACCCCGCACTGGCTTGGTTTTACGAAGCTATGGAGAAGACAAACACAGAGAAAATCACCAACGAGATGCTGGCCGGGTTGTCTGAGGACTCCAACGATAATGAAAGTTTTGACGTAGAGAGAGGAAATGAAGATGTCGAAGACCGACCATGGAGGCCGAGCCATGTTGTTTTCGGGAAATCCACCATCAAGCAAGGCCAGATTGAATCGATGAAGGGGAAATACTTTCATGATGTATCTGTAGTGAGGGCTGGGGGAGAGGACATTGTTCCCCTACCAGAAAGCGATGAAGTGGTAGTCTTCAGGAGCTTCATGAAGGCTGGACTTCGTTTCCCGCCTCATAAGATGCTAGTCGATGTTTTGAAAACATTTGAGATATATGTTCATCAGATTACCCCCGAAGCTCTTATTAGAGTGGGGGTTTTATCTGGGCCATGAGGAGCCAAGGACTGGATTCAGATGCAAGATGCTTTTGCAATATTCATGAGCTATCTTATCAGACGAAGGCGGCCGGAAAAGAACAGTATCACAACAATTTTGGTTGTTACAGCTTCGTGCCTCGATCTGAGGCGAGTTACCCTGTGCCCACGTTTTGGAAAAGGTGGCCAGGCTCTTGGATGTAGGAGTAGTTTTATGTGAAGTATGACCTGAGTCAGAGGGAGGATATGAAAGGGATTATTCAACGCCCTATATGGTCTTGCTTCGGCATTAGGAGGCCACCCATTGCGCTTGGGAATGATGTGCAAGTGTGCTAGGCGGCTTTCAACACAGTGTGCACCTATATTGGCACAAGAGACTTGGTTCAAGAGCACATTGCTTACAGAGTATGGCCTCTTGCAAGTGGATGGGAAATGCCGAAGGAGGTTGCCGCTGGCTCTAGTAAAGGTGGCTTGGTCTATCTCAAGTATACCTTCCAATACAGAAGCCAATTTGATGAACCAAACGATGACTGGTGAGATGCTATAGAGGAAACTAGTGGTGAGCTACTTTGGAGCCTACTCAAAGGCTAAAGACGAAGCTATGACGATCGCCTTCGGCGCTCGAGCAAAAAAGAGGCTAAACAGGGTTTTTGATGTTATCGGGTTTGTCTACCCTGATTACTGTTTTCCTGTTCGGAAACAAGGGAGAAACAAGAAAATCGCTACTTCAGCATCCTCTAGTGCGTCGAAGGCAAAGAAAGTGAAGGTCTTGACACATAGATCGAGACGCATTAAGACGACCGATGTACCAAAGCTTATTAAAGGTGCAGAAACTGCCCCTTTTGCCATAGGATCAGGTCCTGTCATGCCAATCAAAACTCCTACAGATCCAGCCGAAGAGCCGAAATCAAAGAAGGTAGCAGAACAGCTGAGGGTACTGAGCCCAGCAACTACAACAGAACTGTCGAAGCCATCAAGTGTTTCCGCAGCGACTCCAAGAAAAAGGAGAATGGCTAGTGTATTAGACGCTATTTTGGAATCCGCGAAGATGTTAGCTCTCGCTTCTACCGAAGCTTCTAGCGAAAAAACTAAGGATGTGAAAGAAGTTGTTATTGCGAGCGCGGCCATCGCTCCTTCCAAAGCTGGCCAATAGAACTAGCAAAAGAGAGTGCTCCTAAGGGATCTAAACATCCTGCCCCCGAAGTACCTCAAAAGAACTGGAATTCAACATTCGACATGCTTCAGGAAAGCAGCTGTCTTCAGAGCAGATTGCTGAAGTAGAGCATTATGCCAGGGACCTAAAGTACCCCCAAGGGTCCTTGGTATATGGAGGGGATGACGAAGAGGACTTCCTCTATTGCCTTCCTGATAATAAGGAAATCAACGTCTGCCGTGAGATGATGAACAACATGGGATTTCCGAAGCTCGAGCTCGGTTTATCTGCTATGTCAAAGGATCAACTTGCGGACAGCCTTGCTTTCAATAGCTTGAAGGTTTGCAAATTTTGGCTTCATGTTTTAGTACTTTTCGAACTATTTTTCAGCAATTCTTACATTTGTTGTTTACTCTTTTGTTTTATTTTGCAGGGTCTAATCCGAAGTAAAGCTTCGAAGGCCCAAAAGGATGCTGAAGACGAGAGTTGCCAAATGGCACTTAGTAATCTCCGATCAGAGGTTATAACTTTGAGGAATGAAGCTCTCGCTAAAGATAAGATTTTGCTATCTCTGGTCGAAAGGCTGAAGTCTAGTGAAGCCATGATGTCTGCTCAAGCAGAAGCTCACAAAGCCGAGGTACAAGAGCTGAAAAGGAAAGTTGCCGAAGCAACTGAAAATTTTGTTGTTGAAGTGGTAAAGCGTGAGATATGCGAAATTGAAAGATCAAGAGAACAAAAGAATGTTGATGAGCTTCACACGGGTAAAGAAAAATGCTATGAGATATCCATGGAGTGCGCAAAAAATTTAAAGAATAGATTCTCTAAAGTTGGAGCCTTCTCCTTCGAGCATGAATTTATCCGTAGTGACCCCGATGGAGTTATCCAGTGGATCAGTGGTGAGACCGAAGCTTTTGAACAAATTCTTAGTGATAGGGGGGATTTTTGTGCCTTCGCTGGCGCTTGCGAGGTTGTATCAATTCTCGAAAAGGTCGGCTGTGATCATGCCAAGGCTATTGCTCAGCTAGAATTTGTTTTCTCAGCTAACGACATTAAAAACCCTTCAGCCGAAGCTTCTGTATTAGGTGGGAAATTTTACTCCGAAGTATGGATGAAGGGCGGCCGTGAGATAGCTAATGAAGCTATTAGGAAAAATGAGAAAGAATCTCACGACACTTAAGAAGAAGCTAAAAGAGGTGAAGAAGCTGCTGAGCGCGTCAGGCTTATAGGTACATCTATTGTGGTCTAGCTTCGTAATCTGTTTTAGCTTAGGAACTAACAAACACATACTACGGTGCAGCTAAACTATCTCCCCCTCCAGAGCCATACGATCCAGAAGCCGACCCGTCCGTCAAAGAGGCGCTGGACATTATCAAAATTGCAAATGACGTTATTGATGAAGCTATCGACAGGCTTCTAAACGAAACTACCGATAAAGTCCTCAAGGAGGACTAAAATCTTTGTATTCTTGGTAGTTAAATGCCCTGAGAAATGATTATTAGTTTTGTAAGAAACAATTGTAAACAATTTGTATGTATATTGATGTAATATATTTCTTTATGAAGCGTGGAACCTTTGTACATACCATTTTTTGAGCCTCCGGCGAAAAACACCTTCCCTTCTTTTCACGCTTCAGAAAAGAAATCCCCCTTCTTTGCTGAAGCTGTTGTATGATGCTTGATTCTTGGTGTAGTTATTGCGTAGGAATAGTATTGTCAAAAGCATAAATTTCACGTGGCAGTAGTTTCAAGCATGAACCGTGCACCTTTAATACTCTTTTACAAATCTTTTGCCGAAGCTAAAAGAGAAATTCCCATTTTTCCACTGCTTTTGTTGATGCAAAATGATGTATGATGCGATGTCATGATGCAATATGGTGTGATGGCATGATGCAAATGATGTTAGCACGCGAAACAAAAAAGATAAGGCTTTGCATCCCCTTAGGAACGACTTTGGAGTCTCTTCACCTTTTTCTTAGGTGGTATTTCAGCTCTGCATTCACTTGGGAATGACTTTGGAGCTAACCTCTGCATCCCCTAAGGAACGACTTTGGAGCTTCTTCACCTTTGACTTACGGTGGCATTTAAGCTCTGCATCCCCTTAGGAACGACTTTGGAGCTTCTTCACCTTTCACTTAGGTGGTATCTTAGCTCTGCATCCCCTTAGGAACGACTTTGGAGCTTCTTTACCTTTCACTTAGGTGGTAACTTAGCTCTGCATCCCCTAAGGAACGACTTTGGAGCTTCGTGATACTTTTTTGTTACACTCGATGGTGTAACCACAAACTTATTACATCAAGCTGAAGGTTAAACCTCCTTGTATTGTCTTTTGAGAAGAAAAAATATAAAGGCAAAAAGGGTAAAGATGCATTGTATTAAGACACTCAGTAGATATGCCTTGACTCGGGCACAATGCTATTGACTATGTGAGCTTTGGATTCCTCCTGAGTGTCGCGCTACTACTGAGCCTGGCGACGCCCTTCTGGCTGTTGGTTGTGGAACAGGGTAGGCGCAGTGGTGGCGGTGGTGGCAACTGAGCCCAGGAGGCTTGGGAGTGACTCACCGAAGCAACAGAAGCCGTAGGCTGTTGATTGCCCACATACTCCGGGATATATGGAGAATAGCATGAAGTAGTATGCAAGACCTGCTTCGGTGGGTTAAGTCGTGCTTCAGCTTCAGCGATTTCCTTCTGCTTTTGAATTGTGACTTGGCACGTCCTTTGTCGTGTGTCCCTTATCTTCCCCACAAAATAGGCAGAACAGTCTCCTGGGCTGATTACCATATCTTCCTCCGAAGCTTCTCCCCCCTCTGCCTCTTGGAGCTGGTGGCCTGAAGGAGCTTTGTTGTGCCCCTGATGATTGAGAGTTGTGCTGATGCCCTTGAGTATGATTTCCCTTGTCGTCGCTTGAGCTGGGGTTATGAATCGTCCTGACATGCCTGGAGTCTTCCTCCGAAGCCCCTGGTCATCTCGGAGTATCTGTAGGCTTCTTCCCTTCTCTACCGAAAGTCATTGTCGACTCTGATGTACTCGTCCATTTTCTGGAGGAGCTTCTCCAAGGTCTGTGGTGGCTTCCTTGCAAAATATTGTGTCGTGGGTCCTGGTCGAAGGCCTTTGATCATGGCTACAATGACGATCTCATTAGGCATTGTAGGCGCCTGAGCTCTAATTCATAAGAACATTCGGACGTATGCTTGCAAGTACTCCTCATGGTCCTGCGTACATTGGAATAGAGCTTGAGCAGTGACTGGTTTCGCCTGGAAACCCTGGAAGCTGTTGACTAGCATATCCTTCATCTTCGGACGTGTTGCCCCCATATGAGGATATAGTTGCTTCATAGCTCATCAGAAACTGCTTCAGATCTGAGTGCCCATCATACATGGGGAGCTGAGGTGGCTTGTAAGATGGTGGCCATGGGGTAGCTTGCAACTCTGCTGCTAGTAGAGAAAGATCATCAAAAGAAAAATTACCATGATGAAAGTCATCATACCATTCATCATCATTGACTGGGCTTTCTGTACAAAGCTCCCTGTGTTGGGGCCTTCGGCCTTGGTCATCCTGAGTAATGTGAATAGCCTCCAAATCCCTAATCTCCTGGTCCAACTCCTCCTCCTGAGGTGTTGGGCTGGTAGCCTTTCTCTTCTGGCTCCTAGCTTCTCGCAGTGAGAGTGTCTCCTGATTTGTGTCCAGTGGTTGCAAGGCAGCCTCTGGCACTGTTGTCTTCTTCGGCAGCATGACAAAGGTGAATGCTTGCCGAAGGTGGCCGTTTGAGTTCCCCAGAGGTTGACGCCAATGTTGGTCACTTGTTCTCAAATGCTGTGAATCAAGAACAAGGCAACACAACTGTGAATTATTAGGGACCTTCGTCTTCCAAAGCATTATCTCCCCATGGGTATAATGATCATCAAACGAAGGTCGTGAAGGACAGGTCTTCATCATTTAATATGTGAACATGAATGCGAAAGGGCAAAGATAGAAATTGCATCTCATTAATTCCTTCATATTCACATTCTATAAAACATGTATGAACATCAACATAATTAATATTACATTGATACCTTCAGCTTGCTCGAAGGTGAAGGCACGAGAGAGTGATTACAATTCAGCGTGAACAGTGCGGTTCTACTGTTCATCTATTTATAGACACGGGACGTAGCCCGGATAAAAGTACATTTATGTCCCTAATATTCACATATGATCATAATACAAGTTATTAAGGACTAAGTAATCTTTTCCTCTTTCGGTCAGCATCATCATTATACTTCATCTCCGTTGTGAGCCGAAGCTGTCCATCTGGTGATAGCTTCGGCGTTTACTCATCCTCTTTTAGATCTGTCTTCATCTTGTGTGCCTTCGTTATGAGGTAGAGGTTTGTATCCTAAAGATGAAGCTTCCTGTAATAGCTTATACTGAAAGCAAATGGTTAATTATGTTTTTTGAGGACCTTCGGAAGGAGAAGGCCCCCAACAGTTAATAGAAACTAGAGTATAAATTAGCATGTCTAGAAGCATCCTAGTTTGTATAACTAGTTCCTTATAATCTGGGTGCTTTCAATTAGGCCCTAAGTGTGTTTACCCTAATAAGACAACCAATCCCCAAGTGTGAGCCATGCGCCGACTAACTAAGACGATATCCAGGTTTCAACTCGTCCACGTCTCTAGCGTCACACCAATACCCATGTTTAGGGTTTGGGTGGATGTAACTTTTGTGTGTGGTGTGTGGGTATAAGTTTGCTCTGGTGCCTTGTAGAAGGAGTATGGAAAAACTGAACCAAACGACTTGTTTGCTGCGGCTTGTTGTGGTTTTAATCTGCTGTTGTTGCGGCTTCTACAATATTTTATCTCTATAAATTGCAGCTACAGCAGTCCGAACAGCTACAGCAGGACAGCCGAAACACACCAAGAAAAACTTCGGTCAGCCTCCGTCTTCCTTCTTCCCCTGCTCTTTCTTCCCTTCCCCTATCCTACTTCTAACACCAAGACCATGCAATAGTTGAACATAATGGTGGACCGTTTCTTGGCTCCAAGGCTCCAAGCAACAAGATCACGTACAAGTAATAAGCCACCTAATTTTGATAAATAAAAGTCAAAATCTAATCGAAAAATTAGTGTTCTTACCGTTTCTGAGTTCAATTTCTTTAGGGAGGAGTTTCTGTTTCTTTTCCAACACCACCAGCTGCATTTTGTGTTTCGTATCATTGCATTGATACTTCTTGTACAAATGCAGAAACATTAGTTAAAAAATTGATAAACTGGATGGGCCGATGGTTAACCAGATATGCTAAACTGAACGGGCCGATGGTTGGCCCTCGTGACATGGTCCAAGTGTTGAAAAAGGAACAGCAATATCCATTAGTCGTGCAGTCGCAAATTGACGAGTTGCAGTACTTTGACTCTGACAGCTTTAGATCATTTCAGGTTTCCAAATAGAAAAAGAAACTCAGTTCAATATAAATAAGCTTATGTTTCTAATAAATAAACAAATTAAAATCTATTCTTTATTTTAGAATTTCTCTCACATTAATATTCTCCAATGACATGCTTCTCATTTCCTTTATTTTATTTCCAATCGCGAACAGTAGCACAGCAACATAATTTCTGTTCCATATCCCTTCAAGAACATTTTAGGTACGACGCCTCTTGTTCTTACTTACTCGTATAATCTTAAAAAAAAAGCGAAACCTGAAGCCAATGTTTACATAGTAGTACTCTTATTTAATATTCGCCCCCGTTCAAAGTTGCTTACCGGCTGGCTGGATCGGTCGATCGATGGCTCGTTTTTTGCCGGTCCAGCCCCGTGCGCGATACCATTTTCCAAGCAACGAACCAGTGTGAAGGACCTACCGCCAATACCACAGCGCGGCACTGTCGGTTAACCCTGCGATCTTCGTCGCCACCAGTCACCGACGCAGCCGCCTGCAGGACCGACCGACCGACCGATCGGCGTTTCAGGGCTTGCCCCTTTACAGCTTACACCTACCACTGGCGATTTTTTTCAGACGCGACGGCTCCATCTCCATCCAGATTTGGGTTTGGCAGAGCCAGCACCAACCAGCTGGGTCTGACTTTGTGGGTCCAGATTTTGTTGCCGGCAAAGATTTCCGTTGTCATTTTGCTCTTTATTATCGCTTAAGGCTGTTCTGGATTGTGCGAGCAACAGAATGGCAATGAAACCAAAGAAAAAATGTGATCTGATTCTGTGACAAAAATTGATACAAATATTACTCTGTTTTGTGATGGCACTGAGAATGTACCCTGCTTCTGTGAACAGAGAGGTATAAAGTGTACGGGGAACGGAGTTTTCTTTTCTGATTCTAAGGGCGCCGAGAATTGCACCGCAGGATTACAATACAAGCCGGGCACAAGAACAGGATTTTTCATTACGAAACTTTATTTGTCGAGCTGACAGGAAATAATTATTCGACATGGTCATGAGACAAAAGATTACCGAATGGTATGTATAATATGACCCGTAATAGTTAAAACAAAAGAACGAATTCAATCACAGGGCATGTCCTTGCATGCCCCTGCAGCACAATTATACATGTTCCTTTTCATGGCCAAGGCGCCTAGCTCCAAAATATTCTACATACGCCCTGATCTGCAACCTGTGTGGTTAGCTTTGATCAGTTGAACAAAGAAGTCTTTTATAAGCGTCATTCATGCAACTGGCTAGCTGCTACTACTAATTGCAGCAGTGCGAGGGAGGGTTGGATCCCGACTGCTTCTTGTCGCTGAACATGTCCACTACCATCTCGATACCCCCTTGGCCCTTCAACGGCCTCGCATGGAGGGTGAGGACGTTGATGATTTGGATCAAGAAGACGAGCAGCAGCAGCACCTGCGCCATCCTCAAGGCCGCCATTAATGTCGTCGTGCAGAGTGCAGACACGTAGGGATGACGTGATCCAAGCGGCCGCAAGCCGGAGAAGGGAGAGACACCAAGGCAGAGATGCCTAGGGTACAGTTGCTGCTTGCGAGTTGCGACGGATGCTGGATGCCTCGTTGTTCGTTCAGGTTCTTGTTGGAGCTTGGCCTTGGAAGAGTTGTTGGATGCGTTTGTTGCATGCCGCGGTGCCGTGCTTATATATAGGTGAAGGGTATGGTGCAGGGGGCGTGAGCCTCGTCGCACTTGGGCCCTTGACTGGAGTGGTGCATATGCGCGTACGTGTACGTGTACGGTGTACCTCCTCGCTGCCGTGTGTAGAAAGAGAAATTTGCTATTATGAAGATCCTCACGTGCGGCTTCGACATTTTGGAGGCGTAGGCGAGGGATTAGCTGATATAGAAAAGCAGAGAATAGGCCACTCGCTAAAACGAACAAGAACACTCTATTATTTGGTAACCTCTTTGATTAAAATCATGGATACTCACGTCGTCTACATCCGTTACCTCTCTCCTAGCAGCCGTCGTTCTTTTCTCCTCTTCTCTTCCTGCGCAAATTTCTCTAGAATGCAGCAGCCGTCTTCCTCATCCTTGCAACAGCCGCTAGCTCAAGCTCCATAGCGCTCGTGCCTCCTCTGATGCTTCTTCTGCTATCTAGCGCGCCTATCTCCAATTCTCCATTTCCTAGGTACTGCCTCCAAGTTCGTCCAGCCGAGATCCTTCCCTGCTTGCTCGGAATCGCCCTCAGCTGTCGGCCATGGAGCTTCCTCGCCGCTCCCCTGCTTCCATGGCGGCTTCCCCATGCCGCGCTCCCTGCTCGGATCCCGCTCGCGGAGCTCCTGGCTCGCTCCTATGCTCGCCCATGGTGGCTCCCTTGCCATGGCCGCGCGTTGCCGGATCCTCTGCAAGCTGCTCGGCTGACCGCCCCTGCTCCTCCTCTGCGCTTGCACAATCCCATGGCTTCCCTCACTCCTGCTCCAGTTTGCTGGCCGTGTGTTCGCTCATCTCCCTGGCCGTGGTTCCCCAATTCCTCTCTGCTCGCCGGTTGCCACGAGCTCCAGCTTGGATTTAGCCCTGCGCGCCGTCTCTGCTCCCTCGCCATGGACGCCCCAGCTCTTCCTTCACGCTCGGATTCCAGTTCCGTCGCCATGGAGTAGCTAGCAGCTAGGGTGCTCCGGTCTTTGTTTGTTTCTGCTCTCGCAACATGTACATTGAACCAACCAACCATGCCTGCTGCACGTGTAATTGTGTATGCAGGATCTTCTATCAAGGTTGATCCGATTAGATGCAGGCCAAAAAAAAGCTGGGATCCAGTCGATAGTTCTAATGGGTCATGGCGTCATGCCATCCTGTACCACACCTCGACTAAAAGCAAAGGAAAAAATTAACAAAAAATCACGCTATCATTCAACAACCATGCACGGATCCATAAAATTACCAAAAAAAACCAATCACAAAATCAAAACAAGTTTTCTAGATCTCATCGTACTTTCCGTGGTAGAGGTATGGCTGCCTGCTCGCTATCTGTTCTGTTCCATGTTCCAACATCCAGCGAAGGCCGAAGGCCGAGTGGGCAGATGGGTGGCTGAGCCAGCGGACGAGAAATCAGAATTTGTTAGGTTGTTGTCGGCCATGGAGCTTGCTCAGAATCGCCCTCAGCTGTCGGCCATGGAGCTTCCTCGCCGCTCCCCTGCTTCCATGGCGGCTTCCCCATGCCGCGCTCCCTGCTCGGATCCGACGCGTGCTAGATAGGCGACCAGCCGGAGACCGAGCACCAGGCCGACGAGGAAGACGAAGAGGACGAGGTCGAGGTCGTGGAGAACGCGACGGGTATGGCTCCGCGCGAAGGAGAACGCGACGGAGATGGAGGACGCGACGGGGATGAGGACAACTGACGACGACGGCGCTGGGACGGAACCCGGTTTTAACGAGACTAATACTGCTCTGAATCCGTTAATAGAGTTGGCATGTCCATTTTAGAGTGTTGGCTATGCCCAGCTTTTCTATAATGGAGAAACCCTCGCCTGAGCCTCTATTTCGTTGAAGCCGCATCCGTCGTGTTTCATAATGTCAAATCTCTCGTGTAGAAACGGTCGTTGTTTTCCAGTCTCGCCCTCGTACTTTTCGGTGGACAGGTTCTAACCTTTTGACCTTAGCAGGCAGCTAAACTGTATTAGAAAGTTGAAATACCTCAAGTTGAATCAGAATTATATAAAAAATCATCTCAAGTTTAATCAGAATTATATAAAAATTATGATATCAAATAAACATAGAAATAAGAATTTAATTCATAAAAATCTAATGATAATTATTTAGTGATTATTATTATTTTATTGTAAAAATTTAGTCAAATTTAAGTTGTTTTAACTTTTCCATGAAATTTTTTAATGATTTGTAAATTGCTAAAGAGGTAGTAAGCTGCTCTGCTCAAGTCAAATCTTCCTCATGCGCACGCAAATGCATGATGCTTCATGGAAACTACTGCTACCGAGGATTCAAGCTATGAGAAGTCTGGTGCGCGGTCGGAAATTGAGAAATTGAGATGAGACAGGGAAGCTAGTGTTTAGAATGGCAATTGTGGGTTCGGGGTCAAACGATGAAATTTCAGCCATCTAAAAGCAACAAGGCTTGACCAAGTAATTATATTACTCCTATAGTAAGTAGTATGTAGTCCAATAGCAGCAATAGTACGTAGCGTAGTGCGCAGTGGTTGACGGTTAGTTTCTTCGTCCCCGTATGCGTACGTCATCAACCGTGGACGACATGCGCACAGAGAGAGAGAGTATGTATGTGCGCAGCCCGTTTCACATTCTCTTTGAACGCGCAGCGCAACCAAACATTGTACGTACTACATGGTCAAATTCTTCTTGTTTGACCTGCTGAATCAAATCTTAAACAAAGATTCAAAAGCACGCTGCTTTCCGTCGCGCCGATGCACGTTCCGGGCCGGACTAGCTTTTGCTCCGGTCGTCGAACAAAGCGCGAACGTTTCCAGGACTCGGGCGCCCATCAGGCAGGCCAGGCGGCGACACGCAGTTCAGATCGTAACCCCGCGTGGGAGACCGGGGGCAAGCGGGCTCCCGCGCGCCGCAGCACACATGGAACGAGTCGCGCATGGTTTCTCCTTTTCGTCCTCGCGTTTGAACCAGCCATCCTTTAATAATAATACTGGCGCTCCAAGCAACAACACGCTCGAGATTCAAACCATGCATGCGACCGCGCGCGCACTGTACTGACCGACCGGCATAGCGTACGTGTCTGAACTGACGGCGTCGACGCTATATAAACGAGCTCCACTTCCAGGCTCTCGTAGGCATCGTTTCGGTAAGCACAAGGAGAGAGAAACCGGGGAACTCCCACCTCCCAAGCAAGCTCGTTTTTTGACTCTACCCAGAACACGCCTTCGTGCTGCGTTCGACTTCAGAGTTCAGACGCATCCATCACTAATCACTGCATCAACAACAATAATGGCGACGACGATGAAGACTGCCAAGGTGGTGTTGCTAGTCATCTTCTTGGTGCAAGTTTTGAGTGTCCTCGCCGCTGCGGCCAGGCCTCTGGCGGAGGGGGACGCCGGCACCGACAGCTGGCTAGAGAGCGGCGTCGGGATGCTCACGCAGTTGTTGCTTGGTGCTAAATCGGGGTCCAACCCGCGCACGCACTGCTGCTGATCAAGCGCGCCGCCTGCATCCCGGTCCATTCTTCTTTTTTGATTCAAACGATACATGGAGGCCATGGACGCCAACCAAAATGAAGACGTGTGTGACCGTGCCTCTGCACACTCACCAGAGTTGTTTTTTTCATATCTGCCCCTTTTCATAGAGTAGTTTGCCCTGTGTATTAGGGGACCAGATATTTCTCTTGGAAACCTTAAGATGTAATTATCATACCATGTACATGATGCTTTCTTTTGAATGCAACATTATTCCCTCGTTTCTATTGTTGGCAAACAAACAGTTCGGCGATGGCCATTTGCATAATTATTTATCATCAGGAAACTGAAATTCCATCAATAAATTGTTGATGAAATGGCAAGGAGGAAGAGACACCCAGCAAGGGCAAGTCCGCACAAGAAAACACTTGTTATGAATCATGGATGACTTTGGGAGCCTTGGCCTCCAATCATTTTTGGCTAGTTTGCTATTTCTTTTTATAATTGTAAGTGTTAACGATGCACCGGTAGAAAAACAGTCTTTATAAGCATCCAGTTTTTTTAAGCATAGCTTATATGACAACCTACTGCATTTTTTCGGGCAATGGGACCTACAAAAGCAATTGGTTATAAAAGAACTATTGCAAGAAACTAACTTAAGACAATCGGCTATAAAAATACGCCATATTTTGCAAGCGGCTAACCTGAGACGACCACGAGCAAAAATGTATACTTTGCAAACATTCTTCTTAAGCAGTGGTCTAGAGGTTTCGCCTCATCCAGCCTCTGACCACAAATGGACCAAGGACCCGGGCTTCTTTGTCTTGAGCTCCGTCGTGCTTGACTCTGAGGGTGAGGGGACAAAAACTTCGCTCAACCACCCAAGCGCAGCATTCTCGGGGCCATATTGCCTCAACCATTAAGAATGTGGGTCACATAGTTTTTGCATGCGGTCGTCATAGCCCAGCCACATATAATACTCCAAAAATCAAACCATGTTCGTTATCCAAATATGGTGTGTCCTATGGATGATCGGACAATGTAGATGCCTAGAGCTCGTCGAGACGATTCCGGTCGACTATTTGTCTTGTTTGGAGAGCGGATGAGTATTTTCGAGTGCCAGACAATCTGAGCCATTGGATATTAGGATTGAAGGAGTTTTTCTTCTACTTTTTCCTCCTTACTACTAGTAGCCACGCTCCACATTCCTGTCTAGCAACACTTGCTCCTCTTCAAGAATTAATTGGTGGCAATCAACGAGTCTCCCACGACGTTGGTCTCTAGGGGAAGGAAACTTGAAGGGGTCGTAATAGGTGTTGTTGGTCACTTGTTCTCAAATAATGTGAATTAAGAACAAGTCAACATAATTGTTAAAGATTAAGGACCTTCGTCCTTCAAAGCATTATCTCTTTTCGGATATAACAATCTTCGGACGAAGGTCATTAAGGACACACCTTCATCATTCACAAGAATAAGAGTTCATAGAGACAATATATGCTATTCATTTATCCATCCATATCTTTATTTCATGATATACATATGAACATTAACAGAATTTATATTACATTTATACCTTCGGCTTGTTTGAAGGTGTTGACGTGAGAGCAATTACAATCCAACATGAACAGTATGAGGGTACTGTTTATCTATTTATAGGAAAGCATAAGGGTTATTACATTATTACATTTATAACCTCAATGATTACATAAAGAGTTTTCAAAGTGTCACAAGGGTAACATCGCCATTTGTGTTTAATAACTTGAGCAACACTTTCTCCTTGCATCGTCTCATTGTTTCATCGTGATGAAGCTTGCTTGATGAAGCGTGCTTCGTCGTACTTTCTTTTCATCATTCTGAAGCCACATTGTCTACCCGTTTCACCGTGATGAAGATTGTAAGTCGAAGCTTGCTTCACTCTTCTTGTGTTGTACCAAAGTATTTCTGATGATGAATGTTCCTGTAATACTCAGTAATATGCTGAAAGCAAATGGTTAGTCATGTTTTTAAGGACCTTCAAAAGAGGAAGGGCCCCAACAATAGCCCCTTGCAGTATTAGTTTATTTCTTTGTAACAAATTCGGACTGCGAAAAGAACAAAGGCCTTTAGCCGAAGGTCCGAAAAACACCTTCCCTTCACTAGAATAGCAAA
This sequence comes from Zea luxurians, assembly GCA_029449295.1. Classification (NCBI taxonomy): domain Eukaryota; kingdom Viridiplantae; phylum Streptophyta; class Magnoliopsida; order Poales; family Poaceae; genus Zea; species Zea luxurians. Next base: position 2,202,993 of record JAOPSE010000004.1, read on the forward strand.
ACACTCTGCATTGCGGGCCCCACTGCTCAGTGGTGCTTTGCGTATATATACAAGGGTTTGTGGTGAAAATATTTCTCGTGCTATCAAGCTTTGTGCTGTGTTTGTCGTTTTAGGTTTCTACCTCTGCGCCTGCAATTGTTTTTTGAGCTTCGGCTTTTTGTTGTAACCATCGCTGAAATGGCCGAAGAGAAGAAGAGCATGGACCTGAAAGCTCTCTCGTGAGTTTTGGTGTTTGGATGACAACTCAATTAAAGGACTAACAAGTGTACTAAGTGTTGAACAGGTGCTTAAGGTAAAGCCTACAGGGTTCAACACAAGTGAACAAATGTGATGGTCCAAGAACTGGATTATGGATACATAATGGGCATCACAAGTAAGATGGACATTGCAAAAGTGATACTCGGGTGCGTAGCTCGGAGACAAATGATCAAGCCAAGGACGGAGGCAAGAAGAGCTTCGAGGTACCAAGTGCATGGGAGAAGGTCAAGGAGGCTGAGGAACCCAAAGCCAAGGGTGAAGAAGAAGGCTTGCAAAGTCAAGGGTGATCGAGTTGAGAACAGCTATGGCACATTAAGGATCACTACATAAGGACGTGACTTACAACCAATGAGGTAACAGCTACAGTTATGTGGTGTAAGTCATAAGGCTCAAGATCAAGCTCTAAGAAGGAGATCAAGGTCACTAGAAGGAGAACAAGTGTCAAAACCAGAACTGGAAGCAGCCCAAAAGAGCTAAGTTCACCTTGATCTTTAGTTTGGGTTGTTCCTATGTTTGGAGATGTTCTATGTGACCTTTGCAGGATGTTGGAACCAAGAAATGTCAATTTAGATCAAGTCAAGCCGACTTGATGATTTATGAGTCCAACATCAAAGCTCAAGCATGTGAAATGCTATAGAAGTAATAATTAAGGGAAGGTATGTTTCTAGACTTAGTACATTGGTTTTGTGGACTAATATACTTGTCTAAGTGTTAGAAACAGAAAGAAGAAGAAAAGGAAAGAGGTGCGAAAGGCTTGGCTGTGTACAGCCAAGACTCAGCTCAGTCTGGTGCACCGGACTGTCCGGTGGTGCACCGGACAGTGTCCGGTGCGCCAGGTTGAACTCCGTCGAAAAGGTCGCTCTCGGGAGGAGTCTGGCGACGTACGGCTATAATTCACCGGACTGTCCGGTGGTGCACCGGACTGTCCGGTGAGCCAACGGTTGGCTGAGCCAACGGTCGGCCGCACAATCCGCGCGTGACGCATGGACGAGCCAACGGTCAGATAGGTGCACCGGACAGTGTCCGGTGCGCCAACGGCTCCAGGACTGCAACGGTCGACTGCTCCATTTATGGAAGGAGATCAGGCACCGGACAGTGTCCGGTGGTGCACCGGACTGTCCGGTGCGCCACCCGACAGAAGGCAAGATTTGCCTTCCTGGATTGCTTCCAACGGCTCCTAGGCCCCTTGTGCCTATAAAAGGGACCCCTAGGCGCCTCAAGCAACGCACAAGCGCAGCCAACAAGTGTAGACATCACTCGAATCAATTCTCACTCTCCCTCTTGTGTGTAACTCTATAGTTTGTGTAGAAGGCACAGCTATAAGCCTTTAGAGAGAGGAGAAGTGCTGCTTAGAGCTAGAGCAAGGTCTTGAGCGTATCGTTACCCTACCGAGGTGCTGCCGAGAAGTTTGTAAGCAGCCACGGTGTTGTTGTAACCCATCTCAATAGTGAAAGGCTCTATCTGTCATACTAACAGATCTGAGCAAACGGAGGAAGGAGTTGAAATAGACTCCAAGCCCAGGTGTGGCTAACTCCAACGAGGACTAGGCAAGCATTTCAGGCTTGGCCGAACCTCGGGATAAATCCTTGCGTCTGTGTGCTCTGTTCTGTATTGTATCCTGACTCTCTGTCTTACTCGCCTTTATATCTGCACTTCAATACTTATCTGTGGTATAAGCTTGATTTGAAGTGCAGGACATTTTGAGACAGGATCTTCTATTCCGCTGCAACCTACTCGAAGAGTCTTCTCACTCCACTGCGTACTAAGTCTTCGAGTAGAGTTAGAATTTAAGTTTTAAAGTAATAAGTTTTATTCGCCTATTCACCCCCCCTCTAGGCGACATCTAGATCCTGTTCCCGGGTCAAAGGGAACTTTCAATTGGTATCAGAGCTAGGCCTCTCCAGTGTGGGCTTAGCCGTCCGGAGATAACGATGTCGTCACAAGAGGTAACTGTAGAACTTCTTTTAGGCGATGGCTCTAATTACAAATCTTGGTCTGTCTCTATTTATAATGCTTTCATAAGTGTTGATCCTGATTTGAGACAAATCTTTAGTAGAAGTATTTTTCCATCTGATATTAGTAAAAATCCCTCTAATGATGAACTAAGATGTTTATCTCTCAATCACCGAGCTTGCAACATCTTAGTTGATTCTCTTTCTAGAGGTGCTTATTTTGCCATCATGAATAGTGATAATGATTTATTTGTTGATGCTCATGATTTATGGAATAGAATTAAAGTAAAATATTGTGTGGCAAATTGTACTGCTTCTACTCCCTATATTGCTTGTGATGCTAACCTTTCAAAGGGAGAAGATCAAGAACGATGGGCACCCAACGATGAATCCACCTTGTCGACAGGTTTGGTCTCCACTAATAATAAGTGTTTTATTGCTAACAATGATGGTGGAGACAAAAGCCATGATGAGGAGGAATATGAGGATGATAGCGAGGATGAATCTTCATCACCTCAAGGTACATTTTCCTATTTGGCTTCCACTGACATTAATGACAGGGAAAATGAGACCAATGACGTGGAAGAAGAGGAGATTCGCCGTTTCTACATCCATCTCAACAAAGAGGACAAGGCACTCTTGGTTAAGCTGTTGAGAAGGAACAAGGAACAAGGCGAGACGCTTCTCAGGCTAGAGGAGTCCCTCATCAAAACCAACAACAGCCTGGAGAAGATGACCAAAGAACATGAGGAGCTAAAGTGCTCTCATGATGATTTGGTCCAAAGATATGAATATGTTTTAATTGAACAAAGAAATAGTCATGATGCATTATCTAATATTGCTCAACTTAAAACGGAAAATTCTATGCTTAAGAGTCAAGTAGAAACAATGGACTTAGAAAAACGTGCTCTAGGTAAAAAGTATGATATGTTGTCATATTCTCATAATAAATTAGTTGATGACCATATCATGCTTAATGTTGCTCATGAGGTTATAATTGCAAACTTAAATTCATGTGAGCCTCATTCTCGCACGTGTGCGCATTTGAATTGTATATCACCATGTGCTAACCCCTGATGCTCAAAAGAAAGCCAATCATTGATTGAGCAACAAGTTTTAGGGTCACAAAAGAAACTCTGTGGGAACAAGAAGCAAAGACAACTAAGGAGAAGACACATTGCTCAACTTTTTCAAGATATCCACGGGCGCGTGGTGAAGAAGCTTGAGAAAGGAAAAACTGCAGCTAGTGTCACACTCAATAAGAAAAATGTTCCTAAAGATGAAGAAATCAACATGAGCTTGGAAAAAGGTAAAGATTCAATTAATCATGTTGTTTGCACTGACCTTTTCTCTATGTCATCCAAGAACAAAAAGAGAAAAGGAAAAAGGAGGTGCTTTAAGTGCAACAAGTCAGGACACCTCATTGCGTCGTGTCCATACACCAACAAGGGTGAAGGGATAAGGAGATGCTTCGGATGCAATGACAAGAACCACACGATCACTTCTTATCCTCTATTGACGGATCAAGCATGTGCAGTCTCCAAGATGACTCTCACCAAGAAAAATGGCAAACAGCAAGCATCATGTCAGAGTGAGCGACGCTTCTGCTACAAGTGTGGTGAGCAGGGTCATCTATCAAAGGTATGTTATAAAGGTAAGATTCCTAAGCAAGTGAATTTGTCTCAATCTCATTCGCTTAGGAGACCCAAATCATACACTTGTGCTAGATCTATAACAAGATCATCTAGAACTAGCACAAAGGCAATTTGGGTACCAAAGGCACATTTAGATGATCATTATGGACCCATCCCGAGATGGGTACCAAACTGTGCCAAATAGATCATGCAGGTGCCTTGAGATGAATTGGAGACCATGGGAGAGCTTAAGATGGTTATCTAAAACTCTATGCTTAAGCTGTTAATTGTTTTGGTGTTTATTGTCCCAAGGTTGAATTATTGTGAAACACTAATCCCATGTTCATCTCAAGTGAAATAAGGTGTATAGGTCCTGAATCATTATTGGTGAATCAAGTAAAGGACTTTGATGAGAATCTACAACTTGCTCTCCAAAGGATGGTACCCGTGTATTTTAAGTACATAATTGCAATTTAGTATTGCTCTTAAGTTGGCTTGTTGTGCTACCTGTCTTTGGAGTAGTTATGCTTTATGATTGCCTGTGTTAAATGGATCATAATGATGTTTGCGTAATCATGGCTGGTGCTCTATAGGATATATCTTTTGAATCATTCATGGGTAGCTCTTTCATTTGTTATATCCACAACGATTAACTCTCTTGGTGTATATGGATAAACCTGTAACTTTTTGTAAGTCATGCTATGTGCAATTATGACATTTTGTTTAGTCCATGTTCACATGATTACCCTAGTTTGGTACTGTGTGAATTTCAAATCCATGTCGTGCCCTTTTGAGCTATGAGGTGCATGAGCAAAAGGAGCCCTGAATTGGTGATAACAAGTGCTCTCATAAAGGCAAAGGTATGGAAAATGGAACTGTGCAATTTTATTGAATATTTTGAAGTTCCATTGATAGTGATCATAGCTGTGTTCTTGCATTTCATTGGTAGTATCGTGGCTTAGGAGACTTATGCCTTAAAATGTTGTTTCTTTTGGTGTACCTAAAGAACCTTCTTAACTATGATGTGCTTAGACATGATCATGTTGTTTTTCAATTGGTATATGTGATGCAATGATAGTTAAGTATGAAGCATGTCTAAGTTGCGGGTAAATGTTAGACCTCCTGTGAGTATTCAATTGGCTTAGGTGCTCCTGAGGCATGCATTGTTGTATTTAGTCAACCTGTCTTTTGGCTTTCAATTTGGTATTTAATTGATATCTCTTTGGGATGAAAGTGATAGAGTATGCCTTGACCAAGGTATGTTGTGATCCCCTCTAGTTCTGAGGAAGCTAGAATGTGCAAAGTGCAAGTCATTCAAATACTTGATGCACAACTTGAGGGGGAGCACACATAACTTGTGTCTTTTGAGACTAACTGTTTCTTGAGCAATCTTGTATAGTCTCTAGGTGGAAAAGAGAAGATGAACAAGAAATGGAGCAATCAGGACTTGGGTACCTCTGTAAGTCAAGAAATTGGTATCTCAAGTCGTGAGTAAGTGCATATTTTTAGATTGCTCATGCTCTATAATATCTGGTGATAATAGATGCTTATTCTTAAATATCATGGAGCTATGATAATAAATGAACTTGCAATTGGTATCTTTCAATTGGTAGCCGTGATAGTTTGCTTCAATTGACATCTCTTGATAACCATTAGAATAGAAGTTTCTTCTTGTGCCCAATACTATAACTTGTTCTAAGTTTGGTGTCTTAGCAACAAGAAAAAGTTAGGATAAAGAATCAGGCACAAGTGTGGAGAAGCTCTCGAGAGATTAAATACTTTCAAGTTGGGAAGTACACTACAACATGGTAAAGGTACAAAAGGAAGTATTAATCTTTTTGCATATATGTATCTTACCTAAATGTGATAGTGCATATGTTCAATAAGTAAGGGGGAGTTTTGATAGTCATTTTTCCTCCTTAACACCCTGATGTCCCTTGACATCATCCTATGTTCTTGCTTGAGTATGGTTTTTGGTGTTTGATGTCAAAGGGGGAGAATTTGTGTATTAAAGCTTATCTCAACCTGAGAGGAAAGCTTATCCTAAGGGGTGATGTGTTAGTTTGAGCTTTGACAAGTGTGATATTCATATGCTTCTTGCAGTATTATATGTGTTGCATCATATGGACTAGTGTTTCCGCTCATATGGACTAGTATTTCCGCTGCGATGAATTATTTGGCTTCTATAGTGTAATAGATAGTCATGTGGTTAATGGTGCTTTAAGATTAAAGGTGCTTTAAGATTGCTTTAAATTAGTGTATTAGTTTGAATTGGTATCTTAATGATGAATAGTGGTAGGTTGATATTCCTGTGATATATCCACTAAATTGAATGGTATTTAACTCTGATTATGTGCATTTGTGTGTTATAGCATCATGGTTTGATTCTTGACACAATGCATTCCAAAATTGCTAAGGTATAGAAATGTTTCGAATTACCTAAGTATGTGCAAATTGGCGTCTGAGGCCAAAATTATGTTTTTGAAGTAAGCACATATTTAGGGGGAGCATTCTATAAACTTAGAATTCAAAATTTGTGCTTCAAATCTTATTCTCATGTAAGCTTTAATTGTGTTGCCATCAATCACCAAAAAGGGGGAGATTGAAAGCTCTCTCGTGAGTTTTGGTGTTTGGATGACAACTCAATTAAAGGACTAACAAGTGTACTAAGTGTTGAACAGGTGCTTAAGGTAAAGCCTACAGGGTTCAACACAAGTGAACAAATGTGATGGTCCAAGAACTGGATTATGGATACATAATGGGCATCACAAGTAAGATGGACATTGCAAAAGTGATACTCGGGTGCGTAGCTCGGAGACAACTGATCAAGCCAAGGACAGAGGCAAGAAGAGCTTCGAGGTACCAAGTGCACGGGAGAAGGTCAAGGAGGCTGAGGAACCCAAAGCCAAGGGTGAAGAAGAAGGCTTGCAAAGTCAAGGGTGATCGAGTTGAGAACAGCTACGGCACATTAAGGATCACTACATAAGGACGTGACTTACAACCAATGAGGTAACAGCTACAGTTATGTGGTGTAAGTCATAAGGCTCAAGATCAAGCTCTAAGAAGGAGATCAAGGTCACTAGAAGGAGAACAAGTGTCAAAACCAGAACTGGAAGCAGCCCAAAAGAGCTAAGTTCACCTTGATCTTTAGTTTGGGTTGTTCCTATGTTTGGAGATGTTCTATGTGACCTTTGCAGGATGTTGGAACCAAGAAATGTCAATCTAGATCAAGTCAAGCCGACTTGATGATTCATGAGTCCAACATCGAAGCTCAAGCATGTGAAATGCTCTAGAAGTAATAATTAAGGGAAGGTATGTTTCTAGACTTAGTACATTGGTTTTGTGGACTAATATACTTGTCTAAGTGTTAGAAACAGAAAGAAGAAGAAAAGGAAAGAGGTGCAAAAGGCTTGGCTGTGTACAACCAAGACTCAGCTCAGTCTGGCACACTGGACTGTCCGGTGGTGCACCGGACGGTGTCCGGTGCGCCAGGTTGAACTCCGTCGAAAAGGTCGCTCTCGGGAGGAGTCTGGCGACGTACGGCTATAATTCACCGGACTGTCCGGTGGTGCACCGGACTGTCCGGTGAGCCAACGGTCGGCTGGGCCAACGGTCGGCCGCACAATCCGCGCGTGACGCATGGACGAGCCAACGGTCAGATAGGGGCACCGGACTGTCCGGTGTGCACCGGACAGTGTTCGTTGCGCCAACGGCTCCAGGACTGCAACGGTCGACTGCTCCATTTATGGAAGGAGATCAGGCACCGGACAGTGTCTGGTGGTGCACCGGACTGTCCGGTGTGCCACCCGACAGAAGGCAAGATTTGCCTTCCTGGATTGCTTCCAACGGCTCCTAGGCCCCTTGTGCCTATAAAAGGGACCCCTAGGCGCCTCAAGCAACGCACAAGCGCAGCCAACAAGTGTAGACATCACTCGAATCAATTCTCACTCTCCCTCTTGTGTGTAACTCTATAGTTTGTGTAGAAGGCATAGCTATAAGCCTTTAGAGAGAGGAGAAGTGCTGCTTAGAGCTAGAGCAAGGTCTTGAGCGTATCGTTACCCTACCGAGGTGCTGCCGAGAAGTTTGTAAGCAGCCACGGTGTTGTTGTAACCCATCTCAATAGTGAAAGGCTCTATCTGTCATACTGACAGATCTGAGCAAACGGAGGAAGGAGTTGAAATAGACTCCAAGCCCAGGTGTGGCTAACTCCAACGAGGACTAGGCAAGCATTTCAGGCTTGACCGAACCTCGGGATAAATCCTTGCGTCTGTGTGCTCTATTCTGTATTGTATCCTGACTCTCTGTCTTACTCGCCTTTATATCTGCACTTCAATACTTATCTGTGGTATAAGCTTGATTTGAAGTGCAGGACATTTCGAGACAGGATCTTCTATTCCGCTGCAACCTACTTGAAGAGTCTTCTCACTCCACTGCGTACTAAGTCTTCGAGTAGAGTAAGAATTTAAGTTTTAAAGTAATAAGTTTTATTCGCCTATTCACCCCCCCCTCTAGGCGACATCCAGATCCTGTTCTCGGGTCAAAGGGAACTTTCAGGACCCCGCACTTGCTGGTTTCTATGAAGCCATGTAGACAACCAACATTGAGAAAATCACTGACGAGATGTTAGCTGGGCTGTCTGGGAGTTCAAGCGACAGTGGGAGTTTTGATGTTGAGAGTGAGAACGAAGATGCCGAGGATCGACCATGGAGACCAAGTCATGTTGTTTTCAGAAAATCCACTGTTAAGCAAGGGAAGATTGAAGCGATGAAGGGAAAAAATTTCTATGATATATCTATAGTGAGGGATAGAGGAGTGAGTATTGTTCCTCTTCCTGAAGCAGACAAAGTGGTGGTATTCAAAACTTTTATGAAGGTTGGGCTTCGGTTTCCCTTGCATAAGATGTTAGTCGAAGTACTGAAGACATTTGACATATACATTCATTTGGGCCATAAGGAGCCAAGGGCTAGAGCCGGATGCCAAATGCTTCTGCAATATTCACGAATTGTCCTACCAGACGAAGGCAGTTGGGAAAGAGCAATATCGTAACAACTTCGGATGCTATAGCTTTGTGTACCGGTCTGATGTGAGGTGTCCTGTGCCAATGTTTCGGAAAAAATGGACGGGCTCTTGGATGAAGCAATAGTTTTATGTCAAGATTGATTTGAGTAAGAGGGAGGATGTGAAGGGCATAATCTAGCGTCCCATACGATCACGCTTCGGCATCAGAAGGCCTTCGATCGCAAGTGGAAATGGAGCACAAGCATGTTTGATGGCCTTCAACTTAGTGTGCACTTACATTGGCACCAGAGATTTGGTTTCGGAGCTGATGTAGCTGAGGTGCCCGATCTTTCGGCGAGTAGAGATAATTCCGATTTGGCGGAAGATGACCCTTGCGATCCGACTACGACGAGCAAGCCCGAGGCGCCAATGCAATCGCTGAACCAACTCCCTATGGTTACCGACCTTGCTGATGCGAGATCGGCCTGATCACGAAGATCGTTTCCTGTGCGCAATCGAAGAACGAACAAGAAAAAGATGCGAGCAATCTAATCTATTACTCGAGGGTGGAGTTCTGAATACACGAAGACAGCGCAGATTTGCGCGTGTTCGAGAGTAGCTAAAGCTAACGTAAAACAAAACTCAAGAAATAAAGGAGGCGCAGCTCCTGGATAAATAGAGAGGGGGCGCAGCCCCTAGGGGCGGCCAACCCTAGGTCGTCCATTATGGGCCGCAGTTGGGCTGGTCGTCTATTCTTCCGGGCCTTCGTTCTTTAACAGCATGATGTAGTTCAATTCTCTTGCACGGGCCCGAGTCACTGGCCCAGGTGGAAGGGGTGGCGCCTGGACTGGGGAAGATGGTGCCTGGGCTGGAGAAGGTGCTGCTGGTGTAGATGTGCTCGTGTTGGTGTTGATGTCCTCATCATCCTCCCCTTCTTGAACTGAAGTCGTCCTCGACGGCAACTCCTCGTCTTCTCCCGCATATGGTTTCAAATCTGCAACATTAAAACTAGTGGAAACACCAAACTCCGCAGGCAGGTCAAGGGTATAAGCATTATCATTAATCTTGGTTAGTATCTTAAAAGGACCAGCAGCACGAGGCATCAATTTAGAACGACGTAAAGTAGGAAAACGATCCTTTCTCAAATGCAACCAAACCATATCACCAGGTTCAAAAGTAACTAGTTTCCGGCCCTTACTACCAGTAATCTGATATTTAGCATTAGCAGCAGCAATGTTTTGTTGAGTTTGTTCATGGAGATTAATCATTTGTTCAACATGTGCAAGAGCATCTACATGTGGGGCGTTCGCAGCATTAAGTGAAATCAAATCAATAGGTGCCCTAGGGATGTAACCATAAACAATCTGGAAAGGGCACATCTTTGTAGAAGAATGCGTGGCATGACTGTAAGCCAATTCAACATGAGGCAAGCAATCATCCCAACGTCTCAAATTCTTGTCTAAAACAACCCTAAGCATGGTAGATAAAGTTCTATACTACCTCAGTTTGTCCATCAGTCTGAGGGTGACAAGTAGTGCTAAACAGCAATTTAGTTCCCAATTTATTCCAAAGAGATCTCCAAAAATGGCTTAGAAACTTAGCATTGTGATCAGAGACTATTGTTTTTGGAATACCCTGTAAACGAATAATTTCTCTAAAGAACAATTCAGCAACAATGCTAGCATCATCAGTTTTATGACAAGGTATAAAGTGAGCCATTTTAGAGAATCTATCAACAACCACAAAAATACTATCCCTCCCCTTCTTAGTTCTAGGCAAGCCCAAAACAAAGTCCATAGAAATATCAAGCCAAGGAGAAGAAGGGACAGGCAAAGGCATATACAAACCATGGTTGCCCAGACGTGACTTAGCTTTCTGGCAAGTAGTGCAACGTGCAACAAGACGCTCAACATCACGGCGCATCACGGCCAGCACCTCATGTGTCTTGTAAACGCCAAAGTGCCCCATGAGACCGCCTCCATGAGCTTCCTGCAGCAACAAAAGACGAACCGAGCTTGCTGGAATACACAGCTTGTTAGCGCCGAACAAAAATCCATCCTGTATGTGAAATTTTCCCCAGGGCTTGCCATCCTTACAATGTACATAGAAATCTTTAAAATCATCATCATCCACATATTGATCTTTCATAGTTTGCAAGCCAAAGATTCTAAATTCTAACTGTGAAAGCATGGTATATCTACGGGACAATGCATCAGCAATGACGTTTTCCTTCCCGTTCTTGTGTTTAATGATGTAAGGAAAGGACTCGATGAATTCTACCCAACTAGCATGACGACATTTCAGATTTGTTTGGGTACGAATATGTTTTAAAGCCTCATGATCAGAATGAATTATAAACTCACGAGGCCAAAGGTAGTGCTGCCATGTTTGCAAAGTGCGAACTAAAGCATAAAGTTCCTTATCTTAAGTAGAATATCTCAAGCTAGCACTGCTTAATTTTTCACTGAAATAAGCAACTGGTTTTCCTTGTAACAAAACAGCATCTAACCCAATACCACTAGCATCACATTCAAGTTCAAACACTTTCTGAAAGTCGGGCAATTGTAAGAGTGGAGCATGGGTTAACTTATCTTTCAAAGTGTTGAACGCCTCTTCTTGTGGGGGTCCCAAGCAAAAGACACACCTTTCTTTGTGAGTTCGTGCAAAGGGGCAGCGATGGAGCTAAAATCACGCACAAAACGGCGGTAAAATCCTGCAAGTCCAAGAAAACTCCGAATTTGGGTGACCGTCGTTGGTGTAGGCCAGTCCTGAATGGCTTCAACCTTGCTGCTATCCACCTCAATGCCCTACGGAGTAACCACATAACCAAGAAACGAGACACGTTGCGTGCAAAATGTGCACTTTTCCATGTTACCAAACAAGCGAGCAGCACGCAAAGCATCAAAAATAGCACGCAAATGTTCTAAATGCTCCTCTATAGACTTGCTGTAAATAAGGATATCATCGAAATAAACAACAACAAACAAACCTATGAAGGCCCGTAGAACTTCGTTCATTAAACGCATAAAGGTGCTGGGAGCATTAGTCAATCCAAATGGCATAACCAACCATTCATATAAACCAAATTTCGTTTTAAAAGCCGTTTTCCATTCATCATCGAGTTTTATTCTAATCTAAAGGTAACCGCTACGCAAATCAACCTTAGAGAAAATAACGGCACCACTAAGCTCATCTAACATATCATTAAGGCGTGGAATAGGATATCGATAACGAACTGTGATGTTATTAATAGCACGACAATCTATGCACATACGCCATGACCCATCTTTCTTTGGAAGGAGTAAAACAAGAACCGAGCAAGGGCTAAGAGACTCACGAATGTAACCTTTATCAAGCAGCGTCTGCACCTGGCGCTGGATCTCCTTCGTCTCATCTGGATTTGTACGGTACGGGGCGTGGTGCGGAAGAGAAGCGCCGGGGATGAAATCGATCTGATGCTCAATGCCACGGAGCGGAGGAAGACCAGATGGTAAGTCCGTTGGAAAAACATCAGCATACTCCTGCAAAAGGTTAACAATAGCAGGGGGTATATCCAAAGACGGTGCATCATCAAGCGAAACAAGCATGTGCGAGCAGACAAGTGCATAACAGGGCATATGAGCTTCATAGAGATCATCAAAATCAGCACGTGTAGCAAGCAAAACAGGAGAGTGCAACTTGATTTCAGATTTAATAGGTGCGGCTGATGTCGATTTGACTTGTTGTGTAGTTTTAGCAGCCCTAGTAAGATCATCTTTCAAAATTTGGTCAGGGGTCATTGGATGTATAATTATTTTCTGGCCTTTAAACATAAAAGAATAATGATTTGAACGACCTTGATGTAAACTATCAGTATCATATTGCCAAGGTCGACCCAATAACAAAGAGCATGCTTCCATAGGAATAACATCGCAATCAGCATAATCAGAATAAGAACCCAGCGAAAAGGGGACACGTACCGAACATGTTACCTTTATTTTACCACCATCATTAAGCCATTGAATGTGATACAGATGTGGGTGTGCGCGAGTGGGCAAGGATAATTTCTCTACCAAAGCTGTACTTGCCAAATTGTTGCAGCTGCCACTATCGATGATGACACGAATCGACCGTTCGTGCACAACGCCCTTGGTATGGAATAGAGTGTGTCGCTGATTTTTTTGGCCTGGGCAACCTGTGTGCTGAGAACACGTTGCACAACAAGACTCTCATACCTATCGGCGTCGATGGGATCAATGTGGACTTCCTTATTTTCTGCATGGTTAGTGGCAATCATAGCATGACTAGTTTCCTCGGAATCACTAGCTGAAGAGTACTCACCATTGTCACGTATAAGCAAGGTACGCTTGTTTGGGCAGTCCCAAATCATGTGCCCAAACCCTCTGCAACGATGGCACTGAATATCCCGTGTACGTCCTGTGGAAGAAGCGGCGCCTTTGGCAGGGGGCGCCGCTGGCTTGGTCGTCCCTGTGCGCGGTGTAGTGCTAGGCGTAGAAGGTGCAGGATTGGAAGGAGTTGAGCTGTGTGTCGAACCCCTGCACTTCACGTTCGGCTTTGCAAGCATATTCAAGTATATGTCTTTGATCGTCGTCCCTGCACTTCACGTTCGGCTTTGCAAGCATATTCAAACAATGTGGTTATATCAAAATAATCCTTATAATCAAGTATATCCTGAATTTCCTTGTTCAAACCACCACGAAAACGCGCCATAGCAGTGTCATCCGACTCAACCAAACCACAACAAAGCATACCCTTTTGTAACTCCTGGTAATATTCCTCAACAGATTGTGAACCTTGTTGAAAACGCTGCATTTTGTTAAGCAAATCACGGGCATAATAGGAAGGAACAAATATGTGGCGCATGACAGTTTTTAATTGGGTGCAAGTAGTGACACTGTTAATGGGAAGTTTTTGTTTATACTCACGCCACCAAATTAAAGCAAAATCAGTAAATTCACTAATGGCAGCCTTCACTTGGCTATTAGCAGGAATATCATGGCATGAAAATGTCTGTTCTACCTCCAATTCCCAATCAAGATATGCAGTAGGATCATATTTACATTAAAAGATGGAATTTTAAATTTAATCTCAGCAAATAAGTCATTAGGGGGATGACGAACCACATGGCGTGCACGACCACGACGATCTCCATCGTCCTGCTTAGTGTCACCGCCGTAGTCCTGCTCCATCTTTGTGGTCAACGCATCAAGGCGTGCCAGGATGGTGTCGAGTGTGGTGTGAGTCGCCGTTTGAGCAAGGTCAAGCTGGTTGAAACGTGCGGTCATCGAAGTGACCGTTGAATCAATTCGTTCATGCATCGTCCTAATGTCAGCAGCAAGTCCATCAACTTGTCCCCTTACTTCCTGCAACTGGACATCCACCGTGTCGTGTGCTCCTGCCATAGTTAGCGCAAACACCAAAAGGAGAAAAACCGACGACAATAGGGGAATGGTGGTGACAACTCGCTCAATGGAATGCTGTTATCAAGTTCTTATCCGTTCTTACCAAGCCACAGTGGTGAACTGCAACCAACAAGTGGAACCGGTGAAAGATTGGATGAGCGATTGCCTGGAGAAACAACAACCTGCTTGTCGTAGAAATATGTGGAGTTCTGGGTAGGCTGCACTCAAGTCAAGGATTAGCACGATCAAACAATAATGCAAAGTTGAATTATAGTGCAAAACACGAAATTATATTGTTGGCCACAAGTGCAAAGGATGGATGGAACTAGCAGAATGGCAGTACCATAAATATTGTGCTAGCGAGGCCAAAAAGGCACTAGTAGGAATCACAGGTGATTTTGTTTTTCTTTTTTATATGTTTTTTTGATATTTTTCTCAGCACAAGAAGCAACAAAATAGGAGCTACACCAAGTTTCACCTAAAACAGAGATCAGATGTGGTCTACAGAAAAAGAGCAAGTTCTCTGAAAAGCGTGCAAGAACTTTGACGAATTCTTTTCTTTATTTTCCCGAATTTTTTTGACAATTTTATCGAAACCAAACAGATTTCAGATTTTTTGAACAACCGAGCGAAAAGTTATGCTCGGTTTAAGGAAGGTAGCTCAAGTTATAGTTAAAATGACCGAGATGAGACAACCGCTTTGTTTCCTTTCCCTATTTTTTTGTTTGTTCTTTGGTTCTATCCTTTCTCTTTCTTTTTCTTTTTTTCTTTTCTTTTATTGTTTCTGTTTTTTTACGTAACCGAAGGAGAAAAATGAGGAAGCGGCGTTGACTCGGTTTGTGGCATGATCAAATGGGAGATGGTGGCGGCGCGCTAGGGTTTGAATGGTGGAAGAAAGAAGGATGGTGAAAAAAAACACAATGCAACCAGCAACAAATGACGCACAAGCACACAAATTCAACAATGCAGATTATTGAAAGAAAGTGCGAGGCTCAAAAGGGTGCTGGGATAAGGTCTAGCCTGAATTTTTATGTGGTTTTGTGGATTGTAGGAGAAAAAAAACACTCGATAAACTCACTGATCAACATGGAAATCTGATACCACTTGATATAGCTGAGGTGCCCGATCTTTCGGCGAGTAGAGATAATTCCGATTTGGCGGAAGATGACCCTTGCGATCCGACTACGACGAGCAAGCTCGAGGCGCCAATGCAATCGCTGAACCAACTCCCTGTGGTTACCGACGTTGCTGATGAGAGATCGGCCTGATCACGAAGATCATTTCCTGTGCGCAATCGAAGAACGAACAAGAAAAAGATGCGAGCAATCTAATCTATTACTCGAGGGTGGAGTTCTGAATACATGAAGACAGCTGATTTTCGCGTGTTTGAGAGTAGCTAAAGCTAACATAAAACAGAACTCCAAGAATAAAGGAGGCGCAATTCCTGGATAAATAGAGAGGGGGCGTAGCCCCTAGGGGCGGCCAAACCTAGGTCGTCCACTATGGGACGCAGTTGGGCTGGTCGTCTATTCTTCTAGGCCATCGTTCTTCAGTAGCATGACAAAGTTAAGATCTCTGGCACGGGCCCGAGTGATTGGCCCAACTAATGAAGGAAGTGGCGCTTGATGTGGAGGTGCTGCTGGTGTAGTCGTACTCATAGTGATGTCCTCATCACTTCGTAAAAGTAAGACTCTACATCCCCTTAGGAACGACTTTGGAGTCTCTTCACCTTTTACTTAGGTGGTATTTTAGCTCTGCATCCCCATAGGAACGACTTTGGAGCTAAGCTCTGCATCCCCTTAGAAACGACTTTGGAGCTTCTTCACCTTTTATTTAGGTGGCATTTTAGCTCTGCATCCCCGTAAGAACGACTTTGGAGCTACGCGCTGAATCCCCGACTTTGGAGCTTCTTCACCTTTTAGTTAGGTGACATTTTAGCTCTGCGTCCCCGTAGGAACGACTTTGGAGCTTCGTCACTTTTTCTGTTACACTCGATGGTGTAACTCCATATTTATTAAAACAGGTCGAAGGTTGTACCTTCTTATATTGTCTTTAGGGTGGAGACATAAAAGCAATAAAAATTACATTGAGTGTGTATGAAAGTTTTTTGATTGAGCCCCTCTATTGCTTCAATAAATGTGTCTCGATTCTGGTAAAGTGGTGTTGACTCTCCGAGCTTCGGATTCTTCGCGCGCATCACGTTGTTGTTGAACTTGGCGGTGCCTTTCTGGCTATTGATTATGAGACAAAATTGGAGCCATGAGTGGTGGTGGCAGGGCCCATGTAACTAGGGGAGTGGTTTACTGAAGCTACTGATACTGTGGGTTGTTGATTGCCCACATACTCAGGAATGTACGGGGAATAGCATGAAGCGGTATGCAGGGCCTGCTTCGGCTGATTCTACCGTGCTTTAGCTTTAGCTTTAGCTATTTCCTTTTGATTCTGTATTGTGACTTGGCATGTCCAAGTTGTATGCCCCTTATCTTCTCCACAGAATAGGCAAAACAACCTTCTTGGTTGTGAGCTGAATCTTCCTCTGAAGCTTCGACCTCCTCTGCCTCTTGGGGCTGGTGGCCCGAATGAGCTTTGTTGTGTCCCTGATGATTGGGAGCTGTGCTGATGTCCTTGAGTATGATTTCCCCGGTCTTCGCTTGAGCTGGGATTGTGGATCGTCCTGACATGCCTAGGGTGGAGTCTTCCTCTGAAGCCCCTCGTCATCTCAGAGTATCTCTAGGCTTCTTCCCTTCTTTGTCGAAAGTAATTGTTGGCTATGAAGTACTCGTCCATCCTTTGTAGAAGATTCTCTAGAGTTTGTGGGGGCTTCTTGGCGAAATACTGTGTTGTTGGTTCTGGTCGAAGTCCCTTGATCATGGCTTCAATAACAATCTCAGTTGGTACCATTGGCGCCTGAGCTCTGAGACGAAAAAACCTTCGGACATACGCCTGCAAGTATTCCTCA
Organism: Zea luxurians; assembly: GCA_029449295.1. Taxonomy (NCBI): domain Eukaryota; kingdom Viridiplantae; phylum Streptophyta; class Magnoliopsida; order Poales; family Poaceae; genus Zea; species Zea luxurians. The sequence goes on from JAOPSE010000004.1 coordinate 2,220,196, forward strand.
TGGTCTTGTGTGCATTGGAATAGAGCTTGAGCAGTAACTGACATCATCTGAAAACCCTAAAAACTAGTGACTAGCAATCCTTTAGCTTCTGCCATGACGCGATTGTTCCCGGCCGAAGAGAAGAATACCACATTTAAGCCACACTCTTGACTGCCATGACGAAGGACTTCACCATGACGGCAGTGTTGCCAGCATATGATGATATGGTTGCTTCGTAGCTCATGAGGAACCGCTTCGGGTTGGAATGCCTGTCATATATGGGGAGTTGTGGCGGTTTGTACGAAGGTGGCCATGGGGTAGCCTACAACTCTGCTGCTAGGGGAGAAGCATCATCAAAAGCAAAGTTACCATGATTGAAATCGTCATACCATACATCATCATAGCTTGGGCTTTCCTAACAAAGCTCTCTCTGTTGTGGCATTTGTCTTTGCTCGTTGTGTTGTGTGATATGGCGCATCTCTTCGGTAGCTTCATCAATCTTCTTCTGGAGCTCAGCAAGACAAAGCATTTTCTCCCTTCTTCTCTCTACTTGTTGGTGGATGACATCTAGATCTCTGATCTCTTAGTCTAGCTCCTCTTCCTGTGGTGTTAGGCTAATAGCCCTTCTTGGTTGATGTCCAGCAGTGCAAGGGTGCCCCTGGCGATATTGCCTTCTTCGGCGGCATGACAAAGGTGGTTGCTCAAGCTCCTGGTGTCGAAGGTGGTCGTTTGAGTTCACCGAAGGTGGCCGCCAATGTTGGTCACTTGTTCTCAAATGCTGTGAATCAAGAATAAGGCAACATAATTGTTAAAGATTAAGGACCTTCGTCCTTCGAAGCATTATCTCCTTTGGATATAACAATCTTCAGACGAAAGTCATGAAGGACACACCTTCATCATTCATGAGAATAAGAGTTCATAGAGACAATATATGTTATTCGTTTATCCATCAATATCTTTATTTCATGATATACATATGAACATTAACATAATTTATATTACATTGATACCTTCGGCTTGTTTGAAGGTGTTGACGCGAGAGCAATTACAATCTAGCGTGAACAATACAGGTGTATTGTTCATCTATTTATAGGCAAGCATAATGGTTCGTACGTTACATTTATACCCTCAATGATTACATACAGTGTTTTCAAAGTGTCACAAGGGTAACGTCGCCATTTGTGTTTAATAACTTGAGCAACACTTTCTCCTTGCACTGTCTCATTGTTCCATCATGACAAAGCTTGCTTGATGAGGCGTGCTTTGTCGTACTTCCTTTTCGTCATTCCGAAGCCACGTTGTCTACCCGTTTCACCGTGATGAAGCTTTTCAAACGAAGCTTGCTTCGCTCTTCTTGTGTTGTACCGAAGTTTTTCTGATGATGAATGTTCCTATAATACTCAGTAATATGCTGAAAGCAAATGGTTAGTCGTGTTTTTGAGGACCTTCGGAAGAGGAAGGCCCCCAACATGTGTCGTCGTAATTGCATGTTTCTCTATTATGGGGAACCCTTGGTGGTAGTGGTTCAGATCATTTATAGTGCTTGTTGGCTCCTTCGGTGAAGGCACATTAATGTAGCAGTGGTTTGCTACCATTTTGACTTGTTATTTTTATCACATACACTCTAATATTCATAAGTATTTAATGCGTTAATAATTGAACTTTATGATGAGGCCTTATATTATCGTATTATATTGTTGCTCATTTAGCTACTAATGATGACGATGGTGATTCGAGTAAGGTATACATGGCTGATTTACATTTTTTAATGTAGTTGAAGTTTTATTTGAAGTTTGTATTATATGAAGTAAAGTATTGTTTCGGCATGTCATGCATATTGCATCATTCTTTTGCATTAAAAGTTATGTCGTGATCCTATGGTCCAAGCGTACTGGTACACCCTTAGGATCATACGTTGCCCAAGGAGGGGTACGATGCGGCTTCATACCCTTCATGGTATGCAGGCAAAAGTCATATGCATTGCGTTCATATGTATTCATTGAAGTGCTTGCAGATGTTGATGACATGAAATGGTTACACAACCTAGTGTAGTTGTTCAAGAGGAGATGGTGTAGTATTTTTCTTATCAATTGAAGTTACTTTAAATCATTAATAATTCAACTTCTGATTTAAATACGTTGTCAAAACAAATTTACTTGCTGATATGCTTTAACTCACTCTTGCATTACTTAATGCAGGGTTTTGATGCTTGCCGAGGGAAATTGAAAGTAGCAGCACGTTTTACACATGGTTTAAAGACTCATTAAAAACCAAATATTTAGTTTTGATTATTAAGATTGAGGTTGGCATTGCTGAAGTGGTGTAACTGTTAATCATATTTGTTGTGGTTGCTCATTCTTGCTAGAAGGTTATTCTTATTAGTGCGATGCATTATAATTGATTATTCCTAATTTGGTTCCACGGCGATTACTAATACAAAGGATATGCTGTCAAATTTTATATTTCTTAGTTTTTGGCTATTGGTAGTGTGGGGGGTAGATATCCCCTAGGTCTACATGACTTGGATTTAGTCAGTGGGTCATTGGAGGGCCTCAATGAGCCCATTGAATTGGAATTATGGGATAGCCAGACAGACACAACCAAAAGAAGACATGAGAGTTCAAACATGCGAGCATGAGGCTTCATAACTGATCTCCATGTATACAGGAGATGAGATAAGCCACCCGACAATTTGCACGCAGCCATGTGAGTGGGGATGGGTCCTTAGATGTTGGCGCTTTAGTAGCAACGAACTCTGTTGTGTAACCCTAACTCTGTCATGTATATAAGGTGGAGTAGGGGCATGTAACACTTTGAATTTGGGGGTATAAAATTTCTTCTCTAATATCTACCAAATTCAGGTGTTAGCTCTCTTCTCTCTCCATTTTCTTTTTTTCTCCTTCCTATAGTAGAGGAGTGGCTATTTTATTTGGAAATGTAATAATACTCTAGTAGATAAAACCCCAAGGGAGTATGAATTGTTGCATCATGTTGAACCACAAAACCTTGTTTTTCTTTGAAGCATATGCTTGAGGTGTTCAAATTTGAGTTCAAAAGAGAAAATAAAAAGAGAAGGGAATCAGAATTCAAAATAAAAGAAAAAGAGAAAGAAGCCCACAGCCTCCTCCCCCCTCAGCCTTTTGGCCCATCCGGCCCATCTCATCCTCGCGTCCCCTCCCTCCTTGTAACACCCCAGTGTTACCTAGGGTTCTTCTCAGTGCTAACTCAAGATCATTATCACATGTGAATCCAATTGAGCAAAAGACACCAAAAAACATAGGAGCAAAAACTCAACCAAGTCTTTTATCTTAAGGATCATGCCTTAATCATATCATGCACCTCAAAATGAGAAAAATGCCCAAACCCTAGAATAACCCTAATTAAGCCATTTAAGTGAAAATGGGAAATTGGTAAAAAGACCATGAAAAATAGGGAATCATGGCTTGGGCCAATTATGAAAGTTGAAATACACTAATTAAGCTACAAAAGTTAGTCGGGGAGTTTGGCCAAAAGAATTTTTTAAAAACCTCAAACATGCCATTCAATTGGTGGCTTTCTAAAGAAATCTCAAATTCAGATTTCTGAATTTCAGCCTCTAACCCAAACCCGAGCGCGTTCACCTTAATCCCTAACTCAAAACCCTAAGTTCCCATTAACAAAAATGTGCTAAACTAATCCATCTACCACATATCTGAAGCTGGCATTGGGATTCGGACCCTAGACATGACAAAACCGAAGATTTGCCTCAGGCTTGGGCTGAGAGACAGACCTGACTTGGGAGCTCCATATCTTTGGAACCAGTAGGCCAAATCCTTTGACCCCCACACATAATCGGTAGCTTATAGGGAGGAGAAAGGTTTTGTGCACTGACCAAGGCAAGAGCAGGCTCGGATGAGTGACTACATGCGCCAGAACTCGGGCAGAAGAAATGTGCACACGTGTTCGACCCTGGTCGGCACGCCGGCATTCGCCCAACCCCCGCGCGCGCTTGCCCATTGCACGGTCAAGTCCACCGCACGCCCTTGCTCGCACCGTGCCTATAAAGCAGCCCCAAGGCCTCGGCCGTACTCCCCTGCACGCTCACAGTCCCGCCCAAGCTAGAGTTTACCGGACTTTGCCCTGAGCATGACGCGCCACCGCCCGCCAAGCCACCCGAGCTTCGACCACCGTGGCCAGCTCAACCCAACCACTACCAGTTTGCGTCAGCGACTCGGCTAGCTTCGCCAGAGACCCATGAAGCTCCCCAAGCCCTCAGACCCGGCAGAGCCTCACCGGAGACCCTGAATCATCTCGCCGGACTTCTTTCGCTCACCAGCAAACATGGACCGGGTAAGTCTCTGCGCCATACTCAAATTCCTTCCATGTACAGCCTCTATGTCACCTGGTCAAGCCTCCCAAGCCAACCAATTGGACTATCTCGTCGTGAGCAGGCCGGAATACTCGCCGACGCCGAACTCCCCCGCCTGCGCACGTGGATCGGCTGACTCCGACCACCTCTGACACCGACCAGTACCTCGACGTGACCGCCGTAGCTTTCCTGACCTCCCGAGACACCTCACAGGAGCTATCTCGCCGCCAGTAAGCCCCTCCACCCTTTCCTCCGCCGCGGGCACTGTTTAAATAGAGGAAGGATCGCGGGGTTGATTTATGGTGTGTTTGGTTTGTGGAGTCACTATATGCTTCATGAGGTGATGCATCATAAGTTCATTCCATCAATTTTGGTGGAATCAACCCACTCCTCGTGTATATACTAATTATTAGCTTATGAGGAATGGGGTGGTGATGGATCAACCCATTCTATTCCACAAACCAAATAAAAAAGTGAGGAGTGAGAAGAAGATGGATCACTTCATTCCGCAAACCAAACACACTCTTAGAGTCACCCAGGGGGTTTTCTGCGTAGTACTACTCATGTGAATAGTGTTTCAAGGGCACAGTTTAAACGACTTAGATAGAAATAAGCCTAGGGACCCCGATGCAAAACCTATTTCCTTTAACCATTTCTGTTTATTCTTTTTAAATGAGCAGAGAACTTAGGTAATTCATAACTTAAGTATTATTCAACCAAAATTAGTCAAACTAATTTTGCTGGATTCCAAATATTAAGGACTATCAGACAAAAATAGTAAACCTTATGGTTTCTTCAATAATTTTTAGAGTTTCGATTTAAATTAGGAAATTACCCAAAACCTATTAATCCAGAGAAAAATAGAAATACTTCTGTACTAGGCTTAAGAAAATTTGTAGAGATACATACCCAACATACGCACTATTTAAAAATACTAAGAACCCAGTATATAAGAATAACTCAAGATTGCCTATTAAAAACTATATCTTTGCAAAACTTAGAAAATTAAGGAAGGCAATGGATAATAATAAACAGAGGATGATCATATTTTTCCTAGTATACTTAAGTGATAAAGAACATAGGAAAAATACAGAGAACCCTAGTTCAGAGCTAATCCAAGGTTAATTATTTTATTAGGCAGTAAGAAATCTAGAAAAGCCACAATTAAAAATATAAGGACCATTTCAAAAATGGTAAGAAAATTTTAGTAGACTCCTAACTTCTAGAACACCACTACAAAAATAATAGACACCCTAACCTATCACAATAAATGAGTTGAACAATTGAAACGTGATTTTGGCCCATGTTCTAATTAAATCATGAGGAAGCCTAAAATTGTGCAACAATGGGCAAACAAATTTTTACCCAATTATTTAATAAGTAGACCACCAGAGAAAAATATGAGACCCAATTAAAAGGGTAAGATAACACACATTACCCCCTACGCCAAGAAAAAGACCATATATTCCAAGAATTTCTACCACCCTCTCCCTTAAGCAAAAAGTTGCCAAAATCTAGAATGATTGCTCTTGCACAAAGAAGAAGATAGGAAAAATTAGAATTCTGTTGTTTGACATTTTTCAAGTATAGTGGTAGTAGAAAGCCGTTGGCCAAGAACTTTAGAATATCACAGTAAAATGATCAATAGGTATTAGTGGCTAACACTTGGTACAAGGTCATATTATAGCACCTAAATGCCAGAACAAATAAGCTTTAGGGATTAATCCACTGTTAAAAGAGAGTTGTAGTTCAAAGCACCCACTCTGCCCTACAACTTGATAATTTTGTACAGAGTGAACCCTTAACTTTTTAAGCCTCAATTTTTGAGACTAAGAATTATACACCAGTGAGAAGCTACTGTAATTTTTACAAATTTTTTTGGAAATTTATAAAGCCATAGTGTAGTTCAAATCCACCTTAAAAGCATAAGAGAAAAAGAGAAAAAGAGAGAATAATGAATCTCACCCCAATGAATTCAGCAAGGATCTTAATAACCTTCACTAAGACACTAAAAGGGAATAAGTGGAACACTAAAATAATATGACCATTTACCTTGACCATACTTGACCCTAAATTGGCTAAGTATACCACTAAAATCCCCGTAGTAAGATTTAACCTTACTTTATCAATTTAACCATTTCTATTACTATCACATTGCATATCATGGCATACATATATCTCACTCATTGCATTCATTAGATTGCAACCTCGCTGACGGAGAGTATGTGCTCATTCCCGAGCAAGAAGCTGTCCATGAGGAAGACCAGGAGCCAGCTCCCGAGCCTGCCACAGAGGACCTCCCCGCAGCCCCAGCATTTGAAGGCAAGCCCCGGTTTTATGCATAACCAATTTATATATGCTACTTTACTATACTTAATGTTTGTTGGCTTGTAATGTGCACTTAAGTGTAGGAGTTTCTTGAAACCCTTAGTTGCATGAACTCATGATTCCTTTTTGAGATGGATACTAGTATGCTAGGTCGAGTAGTTGCTTTGCTAATTAGGATCTCAGTAAAAGTCGAGTGATTTTCTAGCACTCGCTCGAGGTCAGGAATTGATTGTATTTATCTTGATAACGGGATCTATGATAGTCTATGGACTTGGATCCAGGGTGGATGCCTTGTCCATGAGACGGAAATGGAATTAAGGATTAATGTGTGGATACCTGATTCAAGTGTTTGAAAGTACTAAACACATGTCGGGAAATATGGTAACCGGTAAACCTAGTACCTGAGTGAAGTCGGGCGCGGACTTTACCCCTCACTTGTCCTGAGACTGTGTCTCCCATGCTAGCTATGGTGGGTACAAGTGCGGTCACTGCACGGCGGCAGTCGGGGTCAATGGAGCATTGTATGCCAAGGCGGTGAGTTCTGGCCGCGAACGGGGAATCGATGTGGACGGTTGATGTGTGTGGGGACGGAGTACCCCTACATGTCGTGTGTTTAGGTTTACCTTGCAAGGTTTAAAAACTCGATTCGAATCGTCTGCTTCTCGCAGCTAATGAGACTGCTTGACCCCTTGTACTGCATTGAGTATGAAGTGAAATGAGGTTTACTTGAGATAACATGTTGATTGTACTAAATGATTGCTATCATGTATGCTTAGAAGAAGCAAACTTAGCTAAAGTAATGATGCTAGAATTGGAAAAGCTAAAAATAATTTTAGACTCAGCTAGTGCTTTTGGCAAACCAAACCCCTCAGCCAAACACCTGCATGGTCTAGAGGTAGAGGAGTAGATACCTCACACCGGGTAAGTCTAGCTGAGTATTAGTATACTTAGCCTTGCTTGTGGCACAATTTTTGCTGGTACGCTACAGGACTTGGTTGATGGTGTGACTTGGCCTTCCACCCTGCCACCGGTTTGGACGGTCGAGTGGGATGCTGCTCCAGCAGGAGAGGAGCAGGAGGAGTAGTGGGCTAGGCCTTGCCCCATTCCTCAACATTCAACATTATCGATCATCCGCTGCATTTTAAATTATGAACTTGTTTCCGTCTACTTAAAAACTCCGATTTATGTAATAACTCCAGTACTTTAATTTGTGGTTTCCTATTTTATTGTATTCTCTCTGTGATTCACCTTTGAGTGAGCTAGTGGTATTTGATCTTGGGGAAGTGGCTTTATCAGACTAGATCTGAGGGACTGACTGGTTATTCCAATTTAAGTGTATTGCTGCCTCTAAGGCGTGACTTGGGCACTTAAGCTAGAATAATTCGGGTGGTTCCGCCACAGCTGGTATCAGAGCAAATACCACTATAGAGAAATCAATAAATCGTGAATACCAACATTTCAAAAATAAAATTTGCTTAGAAACCAGTGTTGGAATCGTTAGGACTAGAACGCTAGACCTAGGACAAAAAGCCTTAGGAATAGTGGGGAAAATAGGTGGCTAGTTAAGTAGGCCATATGGGCCAGTTTTAGAATTGCAAGGATGCCCTAAAAGCACCCTTCTAATCGGTGAGGAGACGTTCTTTTCAGCATGCATGCATTATAAAATATGAAAGGATTGGAAATTGAAGGAAAGATGAATTCAAACTTGAAATATAGATAATAGGGATAATAATAAGTAACATAAGGAGAAAAATCAAATCTAACCCACCTCCTTTTAACAACCCGGGCACATGTTTTTCCTTTCCACTACCGTAACCTTTACATCTGATCCTCTTCCAAAGATGACTTCACCCACCCCCACCAATGGAGGAGACACTCGTTTCAGTTCTGATTTTCTTTCCCACGAGGGTTTCCCTTCCATCTTTTGGGAGGTGCTCAACTCCGCCAATTACCCTATGCCCCCTTTGTACACGGTGCAGCTGTATGAGGAGCATCGGGTGCCACGTTGCCGAGTCTGGCTAACTCTGGAGGCTCACCCCTTCAGCCAGGTTGGCGTTCCCTTGACTCCGAGACTGTTGGATTCAGGTCGGACGACACCACCGAGGCGGCAGCTATGAAGACTCTGACGACCTTCTATGGTTACCATCCTTTGGAAATGGTAATGCACCCACTAGGACTCTTCCCCGCTGAGAGGAGGGATAACCCCATGTGGTGCAACCGTGTGGGCTATGTGAAGGATGTGTGGGCCATGTATCCCGACCAAGTTGGGAGGATCATTGTTCAGTGCATGAGCGCACTGTACCGCCTTCAGGCTCTGCAAAGCGACGCCATGGCACACCTCACTAACCTTGCTCAGACCACTAAGCTCACCCTCGATAGCCAGGAGGACTTTGTGGTCTACTTGTCTTCAAGTTGGTGGAGAAGGACCTACAGGTGGAACATTTGAGCCAGCGTGTTGCCACCCTGGAGCAGCAGGTGGTGATCCGGGACAACACCATTGATGTCCTAGAGAACCAGCTCTGCCATGTGCAGGAGGAGCTTGAGGAAGCTAATGACCACCTGGACATGCACCACCTAGAGATGGAGGCAAACGAGGCCGAGAGCGAGGGAGAGGAGGCTCCCGAGGAGTTAGAACCAGCCCCTGGTACCAATGTGACTCCCTCCGAGATGCCCCCGTTGCCTGTATCCAGTGTCGCTTCTACTACTCAGGGTTGATGGGATAGCTGGACGCATTAGGAGGATAGAAACCCATGCGAGCTTAGTTGGCATCAGATTTTGGACTAGGCTTATGGGTACTTTCCCCTACATTGATGTAACCCAGGAGAACTTTTGCGAGTAATGAAGTGAATGTAGTCATGTTATCCTAGTCCGATTTGATGTTATGACATTTCTTTCCGTATGGTATAAAGAGTATTGTTCGGAATCATGAATTGGGATAACAATGGCAACAATATCTGTTTTCAGATGGCAGTTAGGCAGCGTCACGGGCAGAACAAGCAAGTTCCCCCGCCACCTCCTGTAGCTCCCACGGTGCAGGAGCTGATGGCTCAGCAGAATGAAATTCTGCAACAGCTTTTGCAGCGCCAGCCCCACCCTCAGCAGTGTGGTGGAGGCCAGCCGCAGTGACCTCCGGCCACGGCAACCTATCAGGAGTTCCTGAGCACGCAGCCGCACTTGTTCACCAAGGCAGAGGATCCTCTTGACGCTGATGTGTGGCTACGAGTCGTGAAGTCCATGTTTCCTCTCCTCACGGGAGCTTGCCTTGATGACACCAAAGCTCATTTCGCCGCACCGCAGCTTCGCGGACCTGCTCGGACATGGTGGGACCTTTTCCGCGCCATGCTACCTACTGATCATGAAGTGTCATGGGAGGAGTTCAAGACTGCTTTCAGGGGACACCACATTCCAAGAGGGATTCTGGATCGCAAGCTGAATGAGTTTCTGGCATTGACTCAGGGAACCCGCACTGTGCTGTAGTATGCCCATGCCTTCAATGACTTGTGCCAGTATGCGGGTTACCATGCAGATTCTGATGAGAAGAAGAGAGACCGCTTCTGCAGGGTCTCAACACCAAGTTGCGTGAGTGTCTCAACACTGTTCGGGTTGATAGATTCAATGAGTTGGTCAACCTGGCCATATCACAGGAAGACTGTATTGTAGCTCACCAGACAAAGAAGAAGAGGAAGGCACCAATGTCAGGACCCTTCGCTCCACCCTAGAGGTTCAGGATTGTCTCCAACAATCAGAGCAGAGAATTTCAGCAGTAGCCAGGAAGGTGGGTGATCAGGCCACCTCAGTAGTTGCAAGCACCCAACCGCTTTCTAGCTCCTGCCCCAAGGAACAATCAATTCCAGTAGCAGCAGCAGCAGTTCCACCAGGGAAATGGAAACAAGTGCTTCACTTGTGGCAATGTGGGTCATTATGCCAAGAATTGCCCAAGGAATCAGTAGAGGCAGATGCTAGCACCAAACCAAGACAAAGGGAGGAAGTAGAAGGTGCAGGCCAGACAAAGGAAGCTCAATTTCACTACTCTAGAGGAGGTACCTGAAGGAGCCCCCATCATGACTGGTATCTTTTCAGTTTTTAATCAACCTGCATTAATTCTGTTTGATTCTAGTGCATCACATAACTTCATTAGCCAGAAGTTCAGTGCTAAATGTCAATTGCCTTTCTATCATACCCGAGGGTCTTTTATGATCACAACGCCAAGAGGCAAGGTTGCAACAAACCAATTAAATCAAAGCGTGCCTATTCGGCTGGAGAGCAACATTGTCAAAACCACCCTCCTTATTCTAGGATTGGAAAATGTGGACCTTATTTTTGGATCCAATTGGATGATCCGGCACCAGGTGATGCTAGATATAGCCAACCGCATCGTTGAAATCCAATCCCCAATCTATGGGAGTTTCATCTTATTTCTGCCTAGCCAAGAAACCACTCGGTCTTGTGCTTTTGCTATGATAGAGTTACCCTTGAAGAAAATTCCCGTGGTCTATGAGTATGCAGATGTTTTTCCTGATGAGTTTCCAGGAATGCCACCAGACCAGGATATTGAATTCGCCATCGAGTTGCAACCGAGAACGACGCCTATTTCCAAGAGGCCTTACCGGATGCCACTCACTGAATTGGCAGAATTGAAGAAACAACTGCAAGAATTGTTGGACAAGGGTTCATTCGCCCAAGTACTTCACCTTGGGGATGTCTAGCCTTATTCGTGAAGAAGAAGGATGAAAGCTTGAGGATATGTATAGATTACCGCCCACTCAATGTGGAGACTATCAAAAACAAGTATCCTTTGCCTTGTATTGATGTTCTTTTCGACCCATTAGTCGGAGCCAAAGTGTTTTCCAAGATAGACATTCGCTCCGGCTTCATCAGATCAAGATACGAGCAAGTGATATTCCGAAGACTGCCTTCTCAACCAGATATGGGTTGTATGAGTATTTGGTGATGTCGTTTGGGTTAACCAATGCACCAGCATACTTCATGTATCTGATGAATTCAGTCTTCATGCCTGAACTGAACAAATTCATGGTGGTTTTCATCAACGATATATTGGTGTACTCAAATAATGAAGAAGAGCATGCCGGTCATTTGCATGTAGTGCTCCAACATCTGCGAGAGCACCGTCTTTATGCCAAAATGTCAAAATGCGATTTTTGGCTGAAAGAAATCAAATTCTTGGGTCACACTATCTCTCAAGCTGGCATAGCTGTTGATCCAGATAAAGTGCAAGAAGTGATGAACTGGAAGCCACCAACAACTGTCCGTTAGATTCGATGTTTTCTGGGATTGGCCGGTTATTATCGAAGATTCATTCCAGACTTCTCTCGAATTGCAAAGCCCATGACTGAATTGTTGAAGAAGGGAGCCAAGTTTGATTGGGGTCGGAAGTGCGAAGATGCTTTCCACACCTTGAGGCAGCATCTGACCACAACACCCGTGTTAGCACAACCCGACAACAACAAGCCATTTGATGTGTATTGTGATGCCTCTAGCACTGGACTGGGTTGTGTATTGATGCTAGACAACCGAGTCATTGCCTACGCATCAAGGGCACTCAGGCCTCATGAGCAAAATTATCCCACTCATAACTTGGAGTTAGCAGTCGTGGTTCATGCATTGAAGATGTGGAGGCACTATTTGATGGGAACCCACTGCAACATCTACACAGATCATAAGAGCCTCAAGTACATCTTTACTCAGGCTGATCTCAACATGAGGCAGAGAAGATGGCTAGAGCTAATCAAGGACTACGACTTGGAGGTACACTACCACCCAGGGAAAGCCAATGTGGTGGCTGATGCCTTGAGTCGAAAGTCACAATGCAACTGTGCTATGATAGATTCTCGCATCAATACCTTGTGTGATGAGATGAGCAAGATGAAGATTGAAGTGATTCTTTCTAGTGCTTTATCACACATTTCCATTGAGCCAACCTTGCAAGACCAGATAATTATGGCCCAACTCAGTGACAAGGGAGTGCAAATCATTAAGGAGAACCTCCATCAGGAAGCAGAGAAGTATAAGTGTTTTCGCCAAGATAGGAAGGGTATATTGTGGTTTGAAGACAGATTGGTGGTTCCTAAGAATAAAGATGTCAAGAAGAAAATTTTGGATGAGGCTCACGTCTCCAAATTCTCTATGCATCCGGGAAGCACCAAGATGTGCCATGATCTGAAGCCCCTATATTCGTGGACCAGAATGAAGAGGGAAATAGCTCAGTATGTATCGGAATGTGACACATGTTAGAGGATAAAGGCAAGCCACTTAAAATCAGCTGGTGCTTTGCAACCCCTATCAATACCTTCATGGAAATGGGATGACATCAGCATGGATTTCATTGTGGGTCTGCCCAACACCTCTCAGCATCATGATTCAATTTGGGTCATTGTGGACCGATTGCCAAAAGTGGCACATTTTCTTCCAGTGCACACCACCAATAAGGCTCAGAAGTATGCAGAACTGTATATTGACAGAATCATGTGTTTGCACGGGTTACCTCGAACCATTGTTTCTGACCAAGGAGCCTAATTTGTTGCCAGATTTTGGGAGCAATTGCAAGAATCTTTGGGAACCAAGCTAATAAGGAGTTCAGCTTACCACCCCTAGACTGATGGTCAGACCGAAAGGGTCAATCAAATTTTTGAAGATATGCTAAGGGCTTGTGTGATCGATTGCAGCAAGAACTGGGATAAGTACCTCCGTTTAGCAGAGTTTGCTTATAACAACAGTTATCAATCCAGCCTAAAGATGGCACCCTTCGAAGCCCTATATGGAAGAAGGTGTCGAACACCCCTCAATTGGTCTCAGCCGAGAGAAAGAGAAATTTTTGGACCTGACTTAGTGACTAAAGCCGAAAGGAAAGTCAAACTAATCAGGAAGAATCTAGAAGCTGCTCAAGCCAGGCAAAAGAGTTACCATGATAAGAGAAGAAAACCCCTCCAGTTTGAAGTGGGAGATTTCGTATATCTGAAAGTATCGCCCACCGAAGGAGTGCAAAGGTTTGGGATCAAAGGCAAGTTAGCCCCTCGCTACATTGGACCTTATGAGATCGTGGAAGCATGTGGACCCATGACATACAAATTGAAGCTACCTCCAAAAATGTCTGCCATCCACAATGTGTTCTATTGGGGGCCTTCGTTTTCCGAAGGTCCTCAAAAACACGACTAACATGTTTTCCAAGTATAATATATGTACAGGAACCTTCAGACATGGGATAAAGCTATACATGAGATGAAGGGCGCAGTTCAGGAGAAGGATGAACCAATGCCGAAGCTACCCGTGGAAAAGCTTCGGCTCAGCAATGGAAAATGAAACCAACTTAAAAGGGAAAAGGCTGTCTAGTCCCTAATAGATTATCCCTAGGTCAATAGTAAATGTCAAGGGCATGATTGTAATTTCACACAGGCTACGTCATGTGCCTATAAATAGATGAACAGTGACATCGTACTGTTCACGCTGACTTGTATCCACTCGTGCGTCACGCTTGGACTTTTGCCTTCTGTCAAGCCAAAGGTACAAATGTAATTCAATATTGTTCGTATTCATTCATGATAATATAAAAAGACATATTAATGATGTCGTATGATTATTCATGCCATTTCTCATGTTTTATATGCTTCTTCTTTCATTAATATATACTGCGATGACGAAGGTACGTCCTTCATGACCTTCATTTGAAGATCATTATATCATAAGGGAAATAATGCTTCGAAGGACGAAGGACTTTAACCGTTAACATTCTGTGTTGCCTTGTTCTTGACTCATAGCATTTGAGAACAAGTACCCAACATGTTCTATCTATCCCAACTGAAGAAATGTGTTCGATTGCCAACTGAGGTCATAGCAGAACCAGAAGTGGAGATAGAGCCAGATCTATCATATCAAGTGTAACCTTCCAAGGTTCTGGATTGCAAAGAAAGATCAACTCAGGCTAAGTCGATCAAAATGTATAAGATCCAATGGAGCAACCACTCAGAGGAAGAAGCTACTTGGGAGACTTAGGAATTTCTACGTTCGAACTTCCCCGATTGTCAACCTAAGGGAATTGGTACGTAACCAAATCTAGCCCCTCCCCCTGCCCTATGAATCTAAATATAATAAAAATGACCTTATCATAAAATAAGTTAGTTGTAAAACTAAATCAAAAAGGACTTCCTTCTGAAGTTGCAAAGAGGATGACATTCGAAGAGCAGTATACTAAAGAACCTTACTACACAAACCCACCCCAAGGGATCAAGCCATAAAATTTCTCTTCACCCTGGAGGAATCCGACCCGAATCTCGGGATGAGATTCCTTTAAGGGGGGAAGGCTGTAACACCCCCAGTGTTACCTAGGGTTCTTCTCAGTGCTAACTCAAGATCATTATCACATGTGAATCCAATTGAGCAAAAGACACCAAAAAACATAGGAGCAAAAACTCAACCAAGTCTTTTATCTTAAGGATCATGCCTTAATCATATCATGCACCTCAAAGTGAGAAAAATGCCCAAACCCTAGAATAACCCTAATTAAGCCATTTAAGTGAAAAAGGGGAAATTGGTAAAAAGAGCATGAAAAATAGGGAATCATGGCTTGGGCCAATTATAAAAGTTTAAATACACTAATTAAGCTACAAAAGTTAGTAAGGGAGTTTGGCCAAAAGAATTTTTCAAAAACCCCAAACAGTCCATTCAATTGAAGGCTTTCTAGAGAAATCTAAAATTCAGATTTCTGAATTTCATCCTCTAACCCAAACCCTAGCGCGTTCACCTTAATCCCTAACTCAAAACCCTAAGCTCCCATTAACAAAAATTTGCTAAACTAATCCCTCTACCACATATCTAAAGATGGCATTGGGATTCGAACCCTAGACACGACAAAACCAAAGATTTGCCTCGGGCTCGGGCTGAGAGACAGACCCGACTTGAGTGCTCCATATCTTTGGAACCAGTAGGCCAAATCCTTTGATCCCCACACATAATCGGTAGCTTATAGGGAGGAGAAGAGGTTTTGTGCACTAACCAAGGCAAGAGCAGGCTCGGATGAGTGACTACACGCGCCAGAACTCGGGCAGAAGAAACGCGCACATGTGTTCGACCTTGGTCGGCACGCCGGCGTTCGCCCAACCCGCGCGCGCTCGCCCCAGTGCACAGTCAAGTCTACCGCGCGCCCTCGCCCGCGCCGTGCCTATAAAGCAGCCCCAAGGCCTCGGCCATACTCCCCCACGCGCTCACAGTCCCGCCCAAGCTAGAGTTCGCCGGACTTTGCCCTGAGGACGACTCGCCACCGCCTGCACTCAAGTTGGGAGGCTTCGCCAGAGACCCATGAAGCTCCCCAAGCCCTCAGACCCGGCAGAGCCTCACCGGAGACCTCGAATCACCTCATCTGACTTCTTCCACTTACCGATGAACATGTACAGGGTAAGTCTCTGCGCCATTCTCAAATTCCTTCCATGTACCGCCTCTATGTCACCTGGTCAAGCCTCCCAAGCCAACCAATTGGACTATCTCGCCGTGAGCAGGCCGAAATACTCGCCGCCGACGAACTCCCCCGCCTGCGCACGTGGACCGGCCGACTTCGACCACCTCTGACGTCGACCAGTACCTCGACGTGACCGCCGTAGCTTCCCCGACCTCCCTGGACACCTCACCGGAGCTATCTCGCCACCGATAAGCCCCTCCGCCCTTTCCTCTGCCTCGGGCACTGTTTAAATATAGGAAGGATCGCGGGGTTGATTTAGAGTCACCCCAGGGGGTTTTCTGCGTAGTTAGAGACTCATGTGAATAGTGTTTCAGGGGCACGATTTAACGACTTAGATAGAAATAAGCCTAGGGACCCCGATGCAAAACCTATTTCCTTTAACCATTTATGTTTATTCTTTTTAAATCAGGAGAGAACTTAGGAAATTCATAACTTGAGTATTATTCAACCAAAATTTGTCAAACCAATTTTGCTGGATTCCAAATATTAAGAACTATCAGACAAAAATAGTAAACCCCATGGTTTTTGCAATACTTTTTAGAGTTTTGATTTAAATTAGTAAAATACACAAAATCTATTAATCTAGAGAAAAATAGAAATAATTTTGTACTAGGCTTAAGAAAATTTGTAGAGATACATACCCAACATACACACTGTATAAAAATACTAAGCACCCCAGTATATAAGAATAACTCAAGATGGCCTATTAAAAACTATATCTATCCAAAACTTAGAAAATTAACGAAGGAAATGGAAAATAATAAACAGAGGATGAACATATTTTTCCTAGTATACTTAAGTGATAAAGAACATAGGAAAAATTTAGAGAACCCTAGTCCTAAGCTAATCCAAGGTTAGTTATTTTATTAGGCAGTAAGAAATCCAGAAAAGCCACAATTAAAAATATAAGGACCATTTCAAAAATGGTAAGAAAATTTCAGTAGACTCCTAACTACTAGAACACCACTACGAAAATAATAGATACCCTAACCCCACAATAAATGAGCTGAACAATTGGAACTTGATTTTGGCCCATGTTCTAATTAAATCATGAGGAAGATAACACCTGAGAGCACCTAGAGGGGGGGAGTGAATAGGTGATCCTGAAAAATTCGACAACTAATAGCCACAAATCTTGGTTATACAAATGTTAGTGTGACTAAGTAGTTGCGAAGCGAGTTCTTGTGGCCAAGACAATCACAAAGAGATCAACACAAGATACACGCAATTTTATCCTATGGTTCGGCCAAGTAACACTTGCCTACTTCCACGTTGTGGCGTCCCAATGGACGAGGGTTGCACTCAACCCCTTTCAAGTGATCCAATGATCAACTTGAATACCATTGTATTCTTCCTTATAGTTTTCTTCCCGTTTGCGAGGAATCTCCACAAGTTGGAGCCTCTCGCCCTTACAAGATTGATCACAAAGAATACACGGAGTAAGGTTGGGAAGAGCAACGTACACTAGAATTAAATCCACACCGCAAACACGCACACAAGTGAGAAGATGAGCACACAAAACATGCGCGGGGAGTTTACAACTCGAAAAGTGCTCCATTGTCAAGAATGATGAACGATTGCGTGAAAGTGAGGACTAGAAGTCTTGGAATGCTTAGAGTGTGCTTGGTTTACTCCTACATGCGCCTAGGGGTCCTTTTTATAGCCCCAAGGCAGCTGGAAGCCGTTGGAGGCCAACAAGGAAGGCTATCCTTGCCTTCTGTCGGGTGGCGCACCGGACAGTCTGGTGCACCACCGGACAGCCACTGTTCATGTCCGGTGCGCGATCTCCTTCCAATTCTGGTGCAGCCGACCGTTGCAGATTCGTGGCAGTTGGCGCACCGGACACTGTCCGGTGCACACCGGATAGTCCGGTGCCCCCTGTCGACCATTGGTTCGGGCCACGCGTCGCCCACGGATTGCGCGGCCGACCGTTGCGCTGGCGGCCGTTGGCTCACCAGACAGTCCGGTGCACCACCGGACAGTCCGGTGAATTATAGCCGTACGCCGCCAAATTTTCCCGAGAGCAGCCTGTTCACCGGAGTTCAGCCTGGTGCACCACCGAACTGTCCGGTGTGCGAGACTGAGCTGAGTTTGGCTGAACCGAGCCAACTTCTATGGAATTCCTTTCTTGTCTTCTTTTCTCTGTTTTCTAACACTTAGACAGATATATTAGTACACAAAACCAATGTACTAAGTCTTGAAACATACCTTCTCTTTGATTTTCACTTCTCTCTTCATTTAGCATATGAGAACTTATTTTAAATGTGTTGGGCACTTAATCACCAAAACATAATAGAAATTGCCCAAGGGCACATTTCCCTTTCAATCTCCCCTATTTTGGTGATTTATGCCAACACATCCAAAAGCAACAAAAAGAAGTGCAGCATCAATGCAATTGAAAACAAAACTGTCTTTAACAAGATTTGACATATTTGGATCATTCTTTGCCTGGTTTGTTTTTGTAAATCAAATTTATTTTCCTATCTCTAAGTCAAACTCACTTGTTTGGGTATTAAGAGAGATATTCCAAGAGTGAAATTGTTCAAGATCCAAAAAAACTCCCCCTTTTTTCCATAATCATAAAATCTCCCCACAAGAGACCAAATTTTGCAATACGAGTATTTTGTCAAATCAAAAGTTCTAACTCTACTCTTTTCAAAATTCTCAAGTGGTAGCTGATCCATTTGCTTTGGCCTTAATTTATCCCCCTTTGGCCTTAAGCACCAAAATGGGATCATTATTGGCCCTTTAACCCCATTGCCTCACCAAAAATTGTCAATTAAGAGCAAAAGGCAATAAGAGCATAAGAATGAACTTGGAGGTTAGTACACTAATACCGGAGTGCAGTTGAAGTCTTTGCATGGTCCAAGTTCACTTTCCCTTTCAATTCACCTTTGAGACTACATCAAGGAAACTCAAACACAAATGTTAGTCTCAAAGGGGTCAACTTGTAGCACTTCTCCCCCTAAATATGTGCATTACTCGCACATGGACTTGTGAGGTCCGGGGATCCCTTGCACAACTTGAGCACCATAAATAAACAACAAATCTCATAAATGCATAAGTAACTTGATCAAAGGCATAAAACACATGTATGCTATAAATCAATCCAAGTTACGCGAATCTAGGACATTTAGCTCACTCCATAGCCTGCAAAATGTTTTCTCATCTAAAGGCTTGGTAAAGATATCGGCTAGCTGGTTCTCGGTGCTAATATAGAACACTTCGATATCTCCCTTTAGCTAGTGGTCTCTCAAAAAGTGATGCCGTATGTCTATGTGCTTAGTGCAGTTGTGTTCAACAGGATTATTCGCCATGCGGATTGCACTCTCATTGTCACATAGGAGTGGGACTTTGCTCAGATTGTAGCCAAAGTCCCGGAGGGTTTGCCTCATCCAAAGTAGTTGCGCGCAACACTGTCCTGCGGCAACATACTCGGCCTCAGCGGTGGATAGGGCAACAGATGTTTGTTTCTTTGAACTCCAAGACACCAGGGACCTATCTAGGAATTGGCAAGTCCCTGATGTACTCTTCCTATCAACCTTGCATCCAGCATAATCGGAGTCTGAGTATCCAATCAAGTCAAAGGTAGACCCCTTTGGATACCAGATCCCAAAGCAAGGCGTAGCAACTAAATATATAAGAATTCGCTTAACGGCCACAAGGTGATATTCCCTTGGGTCGGATTGAAATCTAGCACACATGCAAACGCTAAGCATAATACCGGTCTACTAGCACATAAATAAAGCAATGACCCTATCATTGACCGGTATGCCTTTTGATCAATGGACTTACCTCCTTTGTTGAGGTCGACATGTCCGTCGGTTCCCATCGGCGTCTTCACGGGCTTGGCGTCCTTCATCCCAAACCTCTTGAGAAGATCTTGAGTGTACTTCATTTGGGAGAGGAAGGTGTCGTCCCTGAGTTGTCTCATTGGAACCCAAGAAAGTATGTCAACTCACCCATCATCGACATCTCAAATTTCTGTGTCATCACCCTACTAAACTCCTCACAAGACTTTTGATTAGTAGAACCAAATATTATGTCATCGACATAAATTTGGCACACAAAAAGGTCACCGTCACAAGTCTTAGTGAACAGAGTGGGATCAGCTTTCCCAACCTTAAAAGCATTAGCAATTAGGAAATCTCTAAGGCATTCATACCATGCTCTTGGGGCTTGCTTAAGTCCATAGAGCGCCTTAGAGAGCTTAAAAACGTGGTCGGGATACCTGTCATCCTCAAAGCCAAGGGGTTGTTCCACATACACCTCCTCCTTGATTGGCCCATTGAGGAAAGCGCTCTTCACATCCATTTGAAACAACCTGAAAGAATGGTGAGCAGCATAGGCTAACAAAATGCAAATAGACTCTAGCCTAGCCACAGGAGCAAAAGTCTCCTCCAAATCTAGACCTGCGACTTGGGCATAACCTTTTGCCACAAGTCAAGCCTTGTTTCTTGTTACCACCCCATGTTCGTCTTGCTTGTTGCGAAACACCCACTTGGTTCGCACAACGTTTTGCTTTGGATGTGGCACCAGGCTCCAAACTTTGTTTCTCTTGAAGTTGTTGAGCTCTTCCTGCATGGCCAACACCATGTCCGGATCCTGCAAGGCCTCTTCTACCCTGAAAGGCTCAATAGAAGAGACAAACGAGTAATGCTTACAAAAGTTAGCTAATCTTGAGTGAGTAGTTACTCCCTTGCTTATGTCCCCCAGAATCTGGTCAATAGGGTGATTCCGTTGGATCGTCACTCGGACTTGAGTTGGAGGGGCCCGTGGTGCTTCTTCCTCCATAGCTGGTTCTTCTTGTGCTCCCCCTTGATCACGCGCCTCTTCTTGAGGGACCTATTCATCATCTTGAGTTGGGGGATACACCATCATTGAGGAAGAAGGTTGATCTTGCTCTTGTTGTTCCTGTGGTCGCATATCTCCAATCGCCATGGTACGTATTGCGGCCGTTGGAACATCATCTTCATCTACATCATCAAGATCACTTTGCTCTCTTGGAGAGCCATTAGTCTCATCAAATACAACGTCGCTAGAGACTTCAACCAAACCTGATGATTTGTTGAAGACTCTATACGCCCTTGTATTTGAGTCATACCCTAGTAAAAACCCTTCTACTGCCTTGGGAGCAATTTTAGAATTTCTACCTTTCTTCACTAGAATGTAACATTTGCTCCCAAATACACGAAAGTATGAGACGTTGGGTTTGTTACCGTTGAGAAGTTCATACGAGGTCTTCTTGAGGAGGCGATGAAGGTAGAGCCGGTTTATGGCGTGGCAAGCTGTGTTCACAGCTTCCGACCAAAACCGCTCAGGCATCTTGAACTCTCCAAGCATTGTCCACACCATGTCGATGAGCGTCTAGTTCTTCCTCTCTACCACACCATTTTGCTATGGTGTGTAGGGAGCGGAGAACTCGTGCTTGATGCCTTCCTCCTCAAGGTACTCCTCCACTTGCAGATTCTTGAACTTGGACCCATTGTCGCTTCTTATCTTTTTCACCTTGAGCTCAAACTCGTTTTGAGCCCTCCTTAGAAAGTGCTTTAGGGTCCCTTGGGTTTCTGATTTATCCTGCAAAAAGAATACCCAAGTGAAGCGGGAAAAATCATTAACAATTACTAAACCATACTTACTTCCCCCGATGCTAAGGTAGGCGACAGGTCCAAAGAGGTCCATATGTAGTAGCTCCAGTGGTCTTGATGATGTCATCACATTCTTGTTGTGATGAGTGCTTCCCACCTGTTTCCCTGCTTGACAAGCTGCACAAGGTCTATCTTTTTCGAGGCAGACATTGGTTAGTCCTAACACATGTTCTCCCTTTAGAAGTTTATGAAGGTTCTTCATCCCAACATGTGCTAGACGGCGATGCCACAACCAGCCCATGCTAGTCTTAGCTATTAAGCATGCATCTAGATCGGCCTCCTCTTTCGAAAAATCAACTAAGTAGAGTTTGCCGTCTAATACACCCTTAAATGCTAATGAACCATCACTCCTTCTAAAGACAGAAACATCAATATTTGTAAACAAACAATTATAGCCCATGTGGCACAATTGACTTACAGATAGGAGATTGTAACCGAGCGACTCTACTAAAAACACATTTGATATGGAGTGCTTGTTGGTGATGGCTATCTTGCCCAAGCCTTTGACTTTGCCTTGGTTCCCATCTCCAAGGATAATCATATCCTAGGAATCCTTGTTCTTGACGTAGGAGATGAACATCTTCTTCTCTCCCGTCATGTGGTTTGTGCATCCACTGTCGATAATCCAGCTTGAGCCTCCAGATGCATAAACCTGCAAGACAATTTACGCTTGGGTTTTAGGTACCCAACTCTTGTTGGGTCCTACAAGGTTAGTTACAATAGCCTTTGGAACCCAAATACAAGTCTTATCTCCCTTGCATTTGGATCCCAATTTCCTAGCAACTACTTTTTCATTCTTACAACAAATTGCAAAAGAAGTATTGCAAGCATGGTAGATTGTAGAGGGTTCATTACATACTTTCCTAGGCACATGATGCACAACATGATTTCTCCTAGGTTTACTTCTACCATGCACAAAAGTAGAGCTAGAAGCAAACATAACATGTGAGTTAAAGACATCATGATCATAATTCCTATGAGCATTTCTAGAAAATTTTCTAGTACTATAAATGAAAGCATGATTCCTTTGAGCATTATTAGCCATAGAGGCCTTCCCTTTCTCCTTGTTGAGAACGGGAGCCTTTTGGCTTGTTAAGTTCTTGGTTTCCTTTCGAAAACCATGTCCATCCTTAATAGAGGGGTGTCTACCAATAGTGTAGGCATCCCTAGCAAATTTTAGCATATCAAAATCAACCTTGCAAGTCTTAAATTGAACATTAAGACTTGCCACCTCATCATTTAATTTAGTAATAGACATAAGGTGTTCAATACAAGCATCAACATTAAAATTTTTGCATCTATTGCAAATTACAACATGTTCCACACATGAACTAGATTTATTAGCTTCTTCTAGCTTAGCATTTAAATCATCATTAACACTCTTTAAGCTAGACACGGTTTCATGACAAGCAGATAATTCTGAAGATAGCATTTCATTCCTTTTAACCTCTAAAGCAAGAGATTTTTGCACACTAACGAACTTATCATGCTCTTCATACAAAATATCCTCTTGCTTTTCTAAAAGTCTATCCTTTTCATTTAAAGCATCAATTAACTCATTAATTTTATCTACTTTTGCTCTATCTAAACCCTTAAATAAATCGGTATAATCTACTTCATCATCACTAGAATCATCATCGCTTGAAGTAGTATACTTAGGGGTTTGTCGAACGCTTACCTTTTTGTCTTTTGCCATGAGGCAAGTATGGCATTCGTTGGGGAAGAGGGAGGACTTGTTGAAGGCTGAGGCAGCAAGTCCTTCGTCGTCGGAGTCGGAGGAAGAGCAGTCTGAATCCCATTCTTTGCCAAGATGCACCTCGCCCTTCGCCTTCTGTAGGCCTTCTTCTTCTCCTTCTTCCCGCTCTTTTCTTGTCCCTGGTCACTATCATTATCGGGATAGTTTGCAATAAAGTGACCAGTCTTACCGCATTTGAAGCAGGAGCGCTTCCCCTTTGCTTTGCTCTTGTTGGGATACTCCTCGCGTCCTTTTAGCGTGGTCTTGAAACGCTTGATGATTAGAGCCATCTCATCTTCGTTTAGCCCGGCAGCCTCAACTTGTGCCACCTTGCTTGGTAGCGCCTCCCTACTGCTTGTTGCCTTGAGCACAACGGGCTGTGGCTCGTAGATGGGCATGGGGCCGTTTAATGCATCACCAACATACCTTGCCTCCTTAACCATCATGCGCCCGCTCACAAATTTTCCGAGTATCTCCTCGGGCGTCATCTTTGTGTACCTGGGATTTTCACAGATGAGGTTCACAAGATGAGGGCCAATAACAGTAAAGGACCTGAGCATAAGTCGGACGACGTCGTGGTCCGTCCATCTCATGCTCTCATAGCTCCTAATCTTGTTGACCAGGGTCTTGAGCCTGTTGTACGTCTGCGTTGGCTCCTCTCCCCTGATCATAGCGAACCTTCCCAGCTCGCCTTCCACCAACTCCATTTTGGTGATCATGGTGGCGTCGTTTCCCTCATGTGATATTTTGAGGGTGTCCCAGATTTGCTTGGCGTTGTCCAAGCCGCTCACCTTGTTGTACTCATCCCTGCACAAAGATGCTAGCAAAACAGTGGTAGCTTGTGCATTTTTATGAATTTGCTTGTTAATAAACACAGGGTTATCCGTACTATCAAATTGCATTCCATTTTCAACTATCTCCCATATACTAGGATGGAGAGAAAATAGGTGACTACGCATTTTGTGACTCTAAAAAGCGTTGTCCTCTCCATCAAAGTGTGGAGGTTTACCAAGAGGAATTGAAAGCAAATGAGCATTGGAATTAAAAGGAATATGAGAATAATCAAATGAATAATTTGAATTAACTGGTTTCTTTTTCTCGCCGTCGTTGTCTCTTGGTGAAGAGGAAGATTCGTCGCTGTCGTAGCAGACGATCTTCTTGATGTGCCTCTTCTTCTTGTGACTCGAGCCAGAGTCAGTGGGCTTGTCATCTCTTGGCTCGTTGAAGATGGACTCCCTCTCCTTATCGTTGACCACCATCCCCTTTCCCTTAGGATCCATCTCTTCGGGCGATTAGTCCCTTACGTGAAGAGAACGGCTCCGATACCAATTGAGAGCACCTAGAGGGGGGTGAATAGGTGATCCTGAAAAATTCAACAACTAATAGCCACAAATCTTGGTTATACAAATGTTAGTGTGACTAAGTAGTTGCGAAGCGAGTTCTTGTGGCCAAGACAATCACAATGAGATCAACACAAGAGACACGCGATTTTATCCAGTGGTTCGGCCAAGTAACACTTGCCTACTTCCACGTTTTGGCGTCCTAATGGACGAGGGTTGCACTCAACCCCTTTCAAGTGATCCATTGATCAACTTGAATACCACAATATTCTTCCTTATAGTTTTCTTCCCGTTTGCGAGGAATCTCCACAAGTTGGAGCCTCTCGCCCTTACAAGATTGATCACAAAGAATGCATGGAGTAAGGTTGGGAAGAGCAATGCACACCAGAATTAAATCCACACCGCAAACACGCACACAAGTGAGAAGATGAGCACACAAACACGCGCGGGGAGTTTACAACTCGAAAAGTGCTCCAATCTCAAGAACGATGAACGATTGCGTGAAAGTGAGGACTAGAAGTCTTGGAATGCTTAGAGTGTGCTTGGGTTACTCCTCCATGCGCTTAGGGGTCCCTTTTATAGCCCCAAGGCAGCTGGGAGCCGTTGGAGGCCAACAAGGAAGGCTATCCTTGCCTTCTGTTGGGTGGCGCACCGGACAACCACTATTCATGTCCGGTGCGCGATCTCCTTCCAATTCTGGCACAGCCGACCGTTGCAGATTCGTGGCAGTTGGCGCACCAGACACTGTCCAGTGCACACTAGACAGTCCGGTGCGCCCTGCCGACCGTTGGCGCGGGCCACGTGTCGCCCGCGGATTGCGCGGCCGACCGTTGCACTGGCGGCCGTTGGCTCACCGGACAGTCCGGTGAATTGTAGCCATACGCCGCTAAATTTTCCCAAGAACGGCCTGTTCACCGGAGTTCAGCCTGGCGCACCGGACACTGTCCGGTGCACCACCGGACAGTCCGGTGTGCCAGACTGAGCTGAGTTTGGCTGTACCGAGCCAACTTCTATGGAATTCCTTTCTTGTCTTCTTTTCTCTGTTTCTAACACTTAGACAGATATATTAGTACACAAAACCAATGTACTAAGTCTTGAAACATAGCTTCTCTTTGATTTTCACTTCTCTCTTCATTTAGCACATGAGAACTTATTTTAAATGTGTTGGGCACTTAATCACCAAAACATAATAGAAATTGCCCAAGGGCACATTTCCCTTTAAACACCAGAGAAAAATATGAGACCTAATTAAAAGGGTAAGATAACACACATTACCCCCTACCCCAAGAAAAAGACCATATATTCCAAGAATTTCTACCACCCTCTTAAGCAAAAGTTGCCAAAATCTAGAATGATTGCTCTTGCACAAAGAAGAAGATAGAAAAAATTAGAATTCTGTTGTTTGACATTTTTCAAGTATAGTGGTAGTAGAAAGCATCCCTTTGGCCAAGAACTTTAGAACAGTAAAATGACCAATAGGTATTAGTGGCTAAAACTTGGTACAAGGTCATATTATAGCACTTAAATGCCAAAAAAATAAGCTTTAGGGATTAATCCACTGTTAAAAGAGAGTTGTATTTTAAGGCACCCCCTCTGCCCTACAACTTGATAATTTTGTACTGAGTGAACCCTTAACTTTTTAAGCTTCAATTTTTGCGACTGAGAATTGTGCACCAGTGAGAAGCTACTGTAATTTTTACAAAATTTTTGGGATTTTATAAAGCCATAGTGTAGTTCAAATCCACCTTAAAAGCATAAGAGAAAAGGAGAAAAAGAGAGAATAATGAATCTCACCACAATGAATTCTGCAAGGATCATAATAACCTTCACTAAGACACTAAAAGGGAATCAGTGGAATACTAAAATAATCTGATCATTTACCTAGACTTGACCCTAAATTGGCTAAGTATACCACTAAAGTCTCCGTAGTAAGATTTAACCTTACTTTATCAATTTAACCATTTCTATTACTATCACATTGCATATCATGGCATACATATATCTCGCTCATTGCATTCATTAGATTGCAACCTTGCTGACGGAGAGTACGTGCTCATTCCCGAGTAAGGAGTTGTCCACAAGGAAGACCAGGAGCCAGCTCCCAAGCCTGCCACAGAGGACCTCCTGTAACACCCTTAATACATCAATTGAAAATTACTTAAGTTATAGTATTAATTGTCAGTAAAAAAAAATTTATTTTCAAATAATTAAAATGGAGATACAAATAAATTGAACAATTTTGCATAGATAAAATTTTATGAAGTGTTTGATATTTATTTGCCTTTGAAATGATTTTTTTTTCTCTCTCATGATTGATTTTGGATATCGAATAGCATTTCTTGTTAAGTAAAAATCCAAATAAATAATATAATAAGTACTATTTTATTTATAAATAATTTTGGGTTAATTGTTATTTATTTTATGGTTATTTAAAAACATATTTCGAAATTTGAAAAGAAGATAAAAAAAAAACTAAACCCTAGTTCTAACCGGCCCAACAAGGCCCAACTCCCTAACCCTAAACCTGCCGTCGCCCCTGCACCCTCCCCCAGCCGCCGCCAGGGAAAAAAAAAATTCCCCTTCGTCCTTCGCGCGCGGGCCCCGCCAAGCCATCTTCCTCCTCTCCCTGCAAGCCGGTGCCTGCTCCCAGTCTCCCACCGATCTCTCTCGCGCGCCCCTACCTCTCTCCTCTGCTCCTTCTCTCTTCTCTCCACTGCCCAGCCATGCACCCGACGCCCAGGCGCGAGCCGTCCGTGCGTCGAGCCCCGGCCATTCCGCGTCCGCGGGCGAGCGCCCCTGCTCCAGCCGGCCGAGCCGCGCGTCACTAGGACCCGACACCGGCGCCTAGCCCCTGCGTGCCAGCAACCGAAGCACCGCTCCAGCCGCTGACCGTGCGCCCAGTCCGCGCCCCGACCCCAAGCCAGGAAGCCCGACGCGCCCCTGTCCAAGACCGACCGCGCAAAGCCGCCTCGCCGCGTATGTTTCTTCCCTCGCGTAATGGTGCTTCATTTCGTCCGTTTCTATCCCCTAATACCTCCATTCAAGCCCCATAAACTCCATTGATGGTTGATTGATGACGCCGACCGACCCCTCTTTCTCCCTCTCCTCGCCTATAAATTGGACGCAGAGCCTTCTCTCTTCATCCCCGAAGCTCGCTCGCACTCTCCACACGCTCGCGCTCGCTGGAATCTCACCGGAGTCCGTGGAACCCCGCCGGAACCCCTGGCCGCGTGCACGGCAGCACCACCGCTCGTCGTCGTGCCTCGCCGGAGTTCGTCCACGCCGTACGCCGTTCACCGTCCGTTCGTGCCCCGTCGTCCAATCGCAGCACCGGTGCTACGTCGTCGACGCGACCGCGCAGCACGACGACCACGCTCGTTCCCCTGACCGTCGTTCATCCATGCGCATGAACGAGAACCCAACCAAGGTTGAAGACAACCCACTGATTTATTTTCTAAATCATATTTTGAATCTTGCGATTTATCGTTGTAATATTATGATGATGTGATTTGGTGATTCGTGTATGATTGTAGAGATTTCATTTTATACGTGTAGTCAAAATCGAACCTCGCAACAACGCTTTAATAGGTGTATGATTTTATAATTTTAAAAAAATGAACACGGTCACTATTCACTAACTCGGTGATTTTTCATACTAGAAAACGTTTATAGATGTGATTTCGCTTTAGTATGTGGAATAATATTCGTAGTAGTATTTTAGGTGTAAACGTATTGACATGAAGAAATTGAAATAGGCACTAAGTCAAGTATTTTCTAGTCGAATGAAAGTATAGACTTTACTATTTATAATAAATGTATTCATAAGTATAGCAATTAATTACGTAGAATAGTAAAATGCTCATTTATGTCATAATAACCATGAATATGTTATTAAAAGTCTCATTTAGTAATTTACAATTAATTCTTAGTATATTAATGTCAAAAGAATTATAAATAAACAATTCTTAGTTATGCGTATAAATTCTATTTAGAAAGGAAGGGAGAAAACCGAAACAGTAGAATTTTATAATAATATTAAAATAACTTAATTAGGCACTCATGCTTTCCTAATAAAGAAATTGATAGTTATGTTTCTTATTAAAGAATTAGATAATTTGTTTCTAACTTTAAAATGACCCTTTTTAGTAGATATCATGTTTTTGATTTAATAAGATTCGTTATGGATGTTTAAGTATAGCCGTATTAAATAGAAACTTAAATGAATATGTAGACATATGTTCCTTAATAAAAATAGAATATAAATATATGTCCAATTAATATATTATTTATATTTTCTTATTTAAAAGATAATAAGAGTCATTGCTTTTATAAACTAAAATGATAGTTTATACTTTTTCCTTTTCAAATGATTTAGGTCATATGTTCCTAAATTGAAACTAAATGTAATCAGTAGATTATTTATATTTCCTCACAATTTAATAATTAACTTACATTTATATCTGTCCAAAACTAGTAATGCAAGCGCGATTAATTTGTTCATCACATTGAATCCATATTATTTATTCATATCATTTAGTGGTCCTTAAAGGATAAAATAAAATAATTAGTGTTCATGTCCTTTTATATTTAAAATGTTAGCTTATATATTAACTTTGGATGTAGCTTTCTTAATAATAGTACATACCATGTATTCTCTTAATGGAAATGAAGATAATTATTTAGTTGTCTTTTCACATAAAACCTATCTAGACTTAATTATATAATAGCTTTTCATCAATAAATGTTTATTATATGTTTCATAATACTTCATAAGTTACTAATGTGTTTTTATAACTCATTAACGTTAGATATATAATCTATATCTTTTCTAAAAGGTTAAAAACGTTTAATATCGTTATAACGTGTTTTATCGTCTTATAAACCCTTAATCTTAGACATATCGCAGATGACGTTTTATAAAAGACTAAATTGGTGAACCAAATATTTGTATATTTTAATTAAGATATTTTTAAGCTCATGCCTTATTTTATAAAGTATAGATCACACACTTTTAAAAAGAATACCTTTTTATTATAGCTCTTGCGTGTAATGTTTTTGAAAAGCGAACGCTCTTTTTGTTATGTTTTCTTTTAGCTTTACATATGGTGAATGTGGTATGTTATTGAGTGGTGTTTGTTCTTCTTGTTTGTTTGTGTGATATTCAGTGGTTGATCTAGTAGTTAAGACTCAAGATCTATTCAGATCCGTGGAAGAGTCTCAAGTTTTCAATAAGCAAGGCAAGTGGACTTCTTCCTCTGCATACTCTGTTTGATCCCAAACAATACATTTAATAAAGTTTACTCTTTTGGATATATGCATAATTTGACGGGTTACCTATTTAGATAACCTTTCCAACCTTACTCCTTGTTTAACCTGGGTTTTGATCTAATCAAGTAGCTATGCTATTGCTACAACTTAACTTTATGCAAACACTCTTGTTTATGATATTAATGTTCCAAATGGTAAGTTTACTTTATTGTTGTTAACCCGATGGTTAAACAAGATTATTGCATATTAATTGGAACATGGAGTGACCACCCGGGAAAACAGTGCTACCATGAGGACTATCATGGCTCTGGTCTTGGCTAAATAACTAGGGAAGTCTTATGTTGGGTGTTGGTCGTGGTCGATCGGAACGGGGGCATCTGGCAAGCTCTTATAGTTCCGGCTCAGGCAGATTGGATACGGGCATAGTTCCCAAAGCTTTACCCTGTAGTCTGGACTATAAGTTGGTTACGTTAGGTGTGCCTTATGCAGTTTGATCATTTCCAGCATTTGCGTAATGAGGACTCTAGGGAGAAGCCTCGTAGTGAGACCCTGGCCATTCACCTCGGAAGTGAATACGGGTCTAGCTAACCCGGGCAAGAAGGGAATCGCGACTCATGGGTAAAGATGCGCCACCTCTGCAGAGTGTAAAACTGATATATCAGCCGTGCTCACGGTTATGAGCAGCCTGGACTCCTCACATGATAATTGAACTTGAAGATGGAAATAAATCGAGATCCGATGATCTGCCAATGGTTTGCTTAAGTGGTTTTCACTTAAGTGTTTTTGAAATACTCTTGTACCTTTGCTTAATGGGAATACTTGGGATTCACACTTATTAGTAAGACAGGTGTTGTTAATAAAATGTTGACCAACTAAAATGCTTACTGCTCAACCTCAGCCTCACCTTGTTAGACTTGCATTAGTTTTTCCCCCACTTGCTGAGCCCCGACCATAAGTGAGCTCACCCTTGCTTAATTTTGATCAGAAGTTGCAGATGAAGATTATGATGCTGAACTCCATGGATGCTAGTCTAGTGATACCCCCGGTCATCTTCCTGTGGATGGATGTCCATGTTCGCTGTACTTTGATGAATAAAGGTTAAGACATTATGTCTGTTCGAAGTGTAATATGTTAATATAATCGTTATTTACGCTCTTATGCATTGTTCTTTTGATATATTACACTTGTGACGTCAACATATGTGTGGAAATAGATCCTGGCACATATATGCTATACACCCGGCTCTGCCCCTTAGAAACGGGTGTGACACCTCCCCGCAGCCCTAGCATTTGAAGGCAAGCCCCGGTTTTATGCATAACCAATTTATATATGCTACTTTACTACACTTAATGTTTGTAGGCTTATAATGTGCACTTAAGTGTAGGAGTTGCTTGAAACCCTTAGTTGCATGAACTCAGGATTCCTTTTTGAGATGGATATTAGTATGCTAGGTCGAGTAGCTGCTTTCCTAATTAGGATCTCGGTAGAAGTCGAGTGATTTTCTAGCAGTCGCTCGAGGTTAGGAATTGATTGTATTCATCTTGATAATAGGATTTATGATGGTCTATGGACTTGGATCTAGGGTGGATGCCTTGTCCATGAGACGAAAATGGAATTAAGGATTAATGTGTGGTTACCTAAGTCAAGCGTTTCAAGTACTAAACACATGTCGGGAAATATGGTAACCGGTAAACCTAGTACCTGAGTGAAGCCGGGCACAGACTTTACCCCTCAATCGTCCTGAGACTGGGTCTCCCATGCTAGCTATGGTGGGTACAAGTGCGGTCACTGCACGGCGGCAGTCGGGGTCAGTGGAGCATTGTATGCCAAGGCAGTGAGTCCTATCCGCGAACGAGGAATCAATGGGGACAGTTGACATGTGTCGGGACGGAGTGCCCCTACATGTCGTGTGTTTAGGTTTACCTTGCAAGGTTTAAAAACTCGATTCGAATCGTCTACTTCTCGTAGGTAATGAGACTGCTTGACTGCTTGTACTGTAAGAAGTGAAATGAGGTTTACTTGAGAAAACATGTTGATTGTACTAAATAATTGCTACCATGTATGCTTAGAAGAAGCAAACTTAGCTAAAGTAATGATGCTAGAATTGGAAAAGCTAAAATTAATTTTAGACTCAGCTAGTGCTTTTGGCAAACCAAACCCCTCTGCCAAATAGCTGCATGGTCTAGAGGTAGAGGAGTAGATTCCTTACACCGGGTAAGTCTAGATGAGTATTAGTATACTCAGCCTTGCTTGTGGCACAATTTTTGCACGTACGCTACAGGACATGGTTGATGGTGTGACTTGGCCTTCCACCCTGCCACCGGGTTGGACGGTCGAGTGGGATGCTGCTCCAGTAGGAGAGGAGCAGAAGGAGTAGTGGGCTAGACCTTGCCCCATTCCTCAGCATTCAACGTTATCAATTATCCGCTGCATTTTAAATTATGAACTTGTTTCTGTCTACTTAAAAACTCCGATTTATGTAATACTCTAGTACTTTAATTTGTGGTTTCCTACTTTATTGTATTCTCTCTGTGACTCAATTTTGAGTGAGCTAGTGGTATTTGATCCCAGGGAAGTGGCTTTATCTGACTAGATCTGAGAAACTGACGGGTTATTCCAATTTAAGTGTGTTGCTGCCTCTAAGGCATGACTTAGGCACATAAGCTAAAATAATTCAGGCGGTTCCGCCACACTCCTCTCTCTCTCTACACGGTGGTACTGACTTTTCGGCTCTGCCCCACTCGCTCGCATGCCCACTTTCTTCTCTCCCTCTGCCACGTGGACCCACCGTGTAAGCGCGCGCTGCTTGCTCATCTACGCTCGCCCACTGACATCTTGGCCCCACTTGTCAGCCTCGTCCCCTTCAACCGTCCGCGCGGACATCGAGGACTCTGCGCCCACATCGGGCGCCGAAGCCGCAACCGCCCCACCCTCATCCACTCCTAGCTCCTAGAGCCCCACTCACTCTCCCCCCTTCGTTCGCACATCCGCCTAGTGCTGTGCGCATGCTAAGGAGGAGCTACCACCGTTCGCCGCCATCGATGTTGAGGCCCCACAGTGCCCGTTGCCTTGGTAAGCTTCGCCTCGATATCCACAGCTCAGGACATGCCCCCATTCGCTCCCTCCCTCTCTGATTTCCCCTACCGGCGCTTGCCCGTCCTCACCCACGCAGTCGCAGCGCCGCCGCCGTCAACCCGAGTCATCGCTGTGACCCTGCCGCCATCTAGAGGTCCTGGAGGCTCCCCTTGAGGTAACCAACCTCCCGTGCCCTCTTTTTTTCCCTTCCCTGCTTTCTGCTACGCGCAATTCCTCATCAGAGTGAGGTAACGCCGCCACCGAGCCATGGGCTGCCACCACTCTCTGGCGCCCCTGCGTCGATGCTGTTCCCACATTCATGTTCATCGCACTTCCCCTAACCTCCTCGAGAGTTTCCCATCGCTCCGGGATACCCAACGCGCCCGCTCCCTCATCTCCGGTGAGCCCTTTCCACGGACTCGAGCGGTGCTGCCGCTGACGTCCAAGGAAAGCCGACCAAGGCAGGTTGTCTGATCCTGGGCATCCATCTTGGATCGGACGGTGTCGTTTCAAAAAAACCTTACCCAGTCTCGATCGTTCGCTCTGGGCCCGACCGATGAGTCCCCACCCACCAACCATGAGCCGCTGACCTCCCTGACCCACCCATCAGTCGCGCGCGTGTCCAAGCCCGTGTGCTGGACCACCATTTCTAATCTCAGTCGTTGATCTGAGATCAACGGTCGAGGTCCAATACCCTTTCGATTGGCAGTTTTGTTAAAGAACCGCCCAGTTTCCAGAGAATCATCCCGTCGTCCCTGGATCTTTCACCTGAGCCCCTAGGATCTTGTAGAGAGGCCCTCAGACTTTTGTTTAATCAGAGAAATGTGTTTAAAATAGGGTTTTTGGATTCTAAAACTTCCCAAATTCATAAATTTGTCATATGAACTCCAAATTAGGGATTCAAATTGCAAAATGTTCATTATGTTGTTGTCTATCTATTAAAATAATGTTAATCCACTGTTCTCATGGCTAAATTTATAGTTGATCTCTAGGTTAGAGTTAATGCTATATAGATTCTAATAAAGATAAAGTAAAGGTAGGAACTCCTAATGCATGTTTGATGCTTAACTTTATAGACCCCACACTATCTAATGAGTAATCCCATCCCTACAGTAATTATATTTGAACATGTGTTGTAGTAAGATAGACCTGATTAGGAAACAATAAATCACATGGCATAGTAACCTACCTCAACTTACGGAGCACTTGAATGTGTTTACCCTTTATTTGTACCTATGTTCACTCTATTGCATATATTTGGTGTATTGTTCTTTTGTTATTCTCCAAGTGTGTTGAATGAATGATTGCTTTGCGTGGACAACGAGGAGCCCGTGGTTCCCGAGGGAGTTATAGGAGATTTCCCTGAGCAGCAACTTGGTGAAGCCAAGTGTCCTCTGACCCATTATGTCCTACTTACTTATTTATTCACTGTCCCGCATACCATGATCAACCTAAGTATTGACTAGTTTTCTATTTATCCTATCCTTGATCACCCTTTTTGGATTTGGCTACTATGGTTAATATCATGCTTCTGCTTTACTTTAATCAATGAACATGATGAGAATACTTTATGAGACGATGATGTGATTTTGGTTACGATGACGAACTTGTGGCACTAAAGGGGACTCAGGCTGTTTCCCGAGTACCTCTCCGTAAGGACCTGTTCGTTGGATGACCACCCGGAAAATAGTACAACCATGAGGGTGGTATGGGATGCCCTTAACTGTCTAATTAGAGGAACCTGAGGTGTAGTCGGCTCCGCCGTTGTGCCCTCAATGGGGTCTAGGCACAGAACTTGTTCTGCCGAGGCTGGGTGCCGAGGTTTGTTTGTTTTGCTTTTGTTAGTCACCCTTCCTATGGGGACATGTACTGTATTTATCAAACTGGAGAAATATAACGGGTGGCTACACACTAGGAGAATCTTTGTAAAGGCTACGTAGTGAATCCCTAGCCATTCACCTCAGTAGTGAAGATCGGTCTTGCAAACCCAGTCTGGAAAGGGATCACGACTCGTGGGTAAAGTATGCAACTTCTACAGAGGGTTAGAAACTGTATATCAGCTGTGCTCATGGTTATGAGCAGCCTTGGGAGCTCCTTTGATTAGAGTTATTTTGGATACCTTGATGGTAACAATGATGATGGTTATAATGATGGATCCTTGTATTTCCTCTTTGAGGGAGTACCTTTTGGGGAAATAACTTGGGATTATTACTAAAACTTGGCTCTCTATTAATAATAAATACCTGACAAACTAAAAGCAACTTCTTTGAGCTTCACCCCACATATAGCTAGTCCACTTAGCCAAACGGGACATTTGCTGAGTACATTTTGTGTACTCACCCTTGCTTAAAACACCAAACACCAGGTTGTCCCTATTGCAACCTGTTGGGGACTTGTTCTCAAATGCTATGAATCAAGAACAACACAACACAAAATATTAATGGTTAAAGCCCTTCGCCCTTCGAAGCATTATCTCCCTTAGGATTTAATGATCTTCAGACGAAGGTTTTGAAGGACGTACCTTCATAATCATAGTGAATAATAATGGAAGTAGAAGCATATGAAACATGAGAAGTATCGTGAGTAATTATATGACATCATTAATATAGCATCATGAATGAATATAAACAATATTGAATTACATTTATACCTTCGACTTGACAGAAGGCAAACATCCAAGTGTCACGTACAAGTGAATATAAGTTCGCGTGAACAGTATGGGGTTACTGTTCATCTATTTATAGGCACGGGACGTAGCCTGGTCGAAATTACATTCATGCCCTCAACAAATAACTATAAACATGACACAAATTATTATGGACTAATCGGTCTTTTCCTCTTTAGGTCGGTGCAGCCCTTTGTCTCAAGGCATGTCACTATGCCGAAGCTCCCTGATCGTAGCTTCGGCCTGTACCTTCGTGCTGTGTCTGCTTATGTGTGCCAACTTGCTTAGAGGACCTTCGGCGACGAAGCAGGCCCCCAACAGTAGCCCCTTCGCGGTGCTAGATCGTTTTTCGTAACGAGCTTGATCCGTGAAAAAATCTCAAAGGCTTCAGAATGCCGAAGGTCCGAAAAACACCATCCCTAAGCTCGTTGCCGAGAAACGATTAAAATATTTCGAGCGCGAGGTGGCCCACCATGCAGCGGGTACGAACGATCTGGTGATTCACTTCCCAAGCGTCGAGTGGTCCACTGTTCAGCGGGTGTGGGCGGCTGTTCAGCGGGTGCGGGCGACTTGGCGATTCACCTTCCCACCTGCAGCACTATATAAACAGATGGGTAGGTGTGGAGTTACCACAACATTCATTGCCATTACATTGTTGTGCTGTTTAAAAATTTAACCATAGCCGAAGCTTTTTCACTGCATTCTCGAGTGAACCATCATTTTGAATTAGCTTCGTCAAAAAGAGGGCTTCGTCAAAACTGTAAAAGACATCAACTTCGTAAAAACCACAAAAGATCCATCAGATGGCCAGAGTACGCTCGACCGCAAGGGTAACTCGTGAAGGAGAAAAGACCGAGGCCACCGAGACAGCTCTGATTTTCGAAGTCATGAGACAATCGGGCTTAGTTGTGACAGAGGGAACCATTGACGAAGGTGCTTCTGCTGCCGAAGCTGAGCAAGCTGATATTGAAGAAGAAAATGCTGATGAAGAAGAGGAAGATTATAGCATTCTGATCCCATCAAAACCCAGCCACTTAGATTTTGAGAAATCTACTGTGTCTGAAGCTGACGTGCCCATGATGATGAAACTGTGATAGAAGACGCAGCCCGATCTTCCATGAGATACGATAACTTGATTGAGTGGAGATCTCGACGTTGATGATCCAAGGCTCCGAGCAAACGGTTCCTCGTAATCACTACACCACGGCTCCATTGGTTATCACCCATGACACACGAATGACCTTGCCACGACAGCTTATCCCTGCAAGCGCAATCAAGAACACAAGCAAGAACAGGAAAGAAACGCAACCAAAACTGTATTAAGTACGGGATGGGGTCTCAAAAACTGATGACAACGACACTATTCGATGACAGAATTCATCTAAGCAAAACCCGACCCTAATGTGGCGGCAGCTGCTGAATAAATAGAGTATTAGGGCGTGCGTGACACCTAGACTCGCCCCTAATGGGCTCCGACGCGATACACGGCCCAATGGCCCAACAGACGGTGTCGTAGCACCAAAATAGAATCTGAACGCTGAATTGTTTCGACGATTCCCATTGGCTCCGGATGAATTTTAAGGTGGAACTAGTTGGGTTGGTTAGATAATCTCTTTATCTTTCCAACCATATCAAGTTCGTCGCAATTGGAGTTCGGATGCATCTTGGGCGTCCATTTTAGTGTAGACTGGTCCTAGACCCCGAGATGTAGTCGCAGCCGAGTCGGACTTGATCTGCTTCCTGTTGTGGGCGCCCTTGTTGCTCCTCCTCAACACCTTGGCCTTTCCCAAGTCCTTGCTGGTTCTCTCCAAGGTTCCTAATCATCAAAACATCCATGGCCCCAAGCGTAAGCTCTGAAACACAATTGACTAGGGTAGAACATACATAGAGATTTAGCTGTCGTGCACCTGATCGTGTTATCGTTCCATTCATTGTATGTATAGAAGTGATGTCATCATCATCCTCCCCCTCTTGAATTAGAGTCGTCCTCGACTCGATCTCATCTTCGTCACCTATATATGGCTTCAAATCTAAAATGTTAAAGGTGGGACTAACCCCAAAATCTGTAGGCAACTCAAGTGTATATGCGTTATCATTAATTTTTGCAAGAACTTTACAAGGATCAGCAGCTCGTGGCATAAGTTTAGACTTTCTCAAATCAGGAAACCTATCCTTTCTCAAATGAACCCACACCAAGTCACCAGGTTCCAATTTCATTTCCTTCCTACCTTTATTAGCAGCAATACGATACTTTTCATTCATCTTTTCAATTTGCAACTTAGTTGTTTCATGTAACTTAAGAATGAATTCAGAACGTTGTGTAGCATTGAAGTTCACTATTTTAGAAGTTGGTAAAGGTAGCAAATCAATTGGAGCACGAGGATTAAAACCATATACTACCATAAATGGACTAA
Organism: Zea luxurians; assembly: GCA_029449295.1. Taxonomy (NCBI): domain Eukaryota; kingdom Viridiplantae; phylum Streptophyta; class Magnoliopsida; order Poales; family Poaceae; genus Zea; species Zea luxurians. Next base: position 2,258,462 of record JAOPSE010000004.1, read on the forward strand.
GCTTGGTTGTGGAATGAATTGATCTGTTATAAGCAAAATCAATATGTGGCAAACATTCCTCCCACAACCTCAAATTATCCTTCAAAACAGCCGCAACATGGTACATAAAGTGCGATTAACAACCTCTGTTTGCCCGTCAGTTTGGGGATGACAAGTAGTAGAAAACAACAACTTTGTTCCCAATTTAAACCACAAGGTTCTCCAAAAATGACTTAAAAACATAGCATCCCTATCAGAAAAATAGTATTTGGCACACCATGCAAACGCACAATCTCAGTGAAGAACAAATCAGCAATATGTGAAGCATTATCAGTTTTGTGACAGGGTATAAAATGTGCCATCTTTGAAAAACGATCGACAACGACAAAAACACTATCACTCCCCCTCTTTGTTCTAGGCAATCCCAAAACAAAATCCATAGAAATATCCTCCCAAGGTGCACGAGGAACAGGAACAGGCAAATAAAGACCATGGGGGTTAAGTCGGGACTTAGCTTTGTTGCACGTGGTGCAACGAGAGACGTAGCGCTCAACATCACGATGCATCCGAGGCCAATAGAAATGAGTAAACAACACATCCTCGGTCTTCTTAACACCAAAATGTCCCATCAAGCCACCTCCATGTGTTTCCTGCAAGAGTAGAAGACGAACGGAGCTAGCTAGAAGACACAACTTGTTAGCACAGTAGAGAAGGCCTTCACGCAGCATAATTTTTTGCCACGTTCTTCCCTCTCTGCAATTTTCAAAAGTATCTTTGATGTCCAAATTAGTAGCATATAATTCCTTTATAGTCTCCAAACCAAAGATTTTATGATTAAGTTGGGACAACATAGTATAACGTCTAGATAAAGCATCAGCAATCACATTATCCTTTCTTTTTTAATGTTTAATAATGTAAGGAAATGATTCTATGAAGTCAATCCATTTAGCATGTCATTTGTTTAGATTAGATTGTCCCTTAAGATACTTCAAATATTCATGATCCGAATGTATGACAAATTCTTTAGACCATAGATAATGTTGCCAAGTTTGCAAAACTCTTACTAAAGCATATAATTCTTTGTCATATGTAGAATAATTCAGAGTTGGACCATGCAATTTTTCACTATGCCGCTTGCATAGAATAATTCAGAGTTGGACCATGCAAATTTTTCACCATACAAATTCTTTAGACCATAGAATAATTCTTTGTTGCCAGGTTTACCTCCTTGAATGAGCACTCCTCCAATCCCAATGCCGCTTGCATCACACTCGAGCTCGAATGTCTTGTCAAAATCAGGAAGTTGCAGTAGTGGTGCTTGTGTGAGCTTCGACTTGAGGGCATCAAAAGCTTGTTGTTGTGATGGTCCCCAACGAAACGTCACTCCATTCTTTGTCAACTCGTGGAGAGGTGCTGCAATGGTGCTGAAATCCCGCACAAATCGCCTGTAGAATCCTACAAGACCAAGAAAACTTCGAACCTGCATGACCGTGGTGGGAAGTGGCCAGCTCGTGATGGCAACAATTTTTGCCTCATCCATCTCAATGCCCTACGATGTCACAACATATCCAAGAAAAGACACACGATCGGTGCTGAAGGTGCACTTCTCAAGGTTACCAAATAAACGTGCATCACACAAAGCATCAAAAACAGCACATAAATATTCAATATGATCATCCTGAGACTTACTATAGATAAGAATATCATCAAAATATACCACCACAAATTTACCAATGAAAGCACGTAAAACCTCGTTCATCAATCTCATGAAAGTGCTAGGCGCATTAGTTAACCCAAAAGGCATGACTAACCACTCATAAAGACCGAACTTAGTTTTAAATGTAGTTTTCCATTCATCACCTAAAGACATATGATAAGGACATCGCTACCATTGATACAACCACACCAATGATCACTTCACCATTCGTAGCTAATCAAGGACCAATGACATGAGCTTGTGCACGTAAACTTAATTATAAGGTGAACTCGTTTCTAGCTACTGCAGCTAATTCTTCTTTAAATGTGGAACTAAAGCCTTGCTACGACTTTATTATGCTCAGGTGTTTGGGAGGTGAACCATCCTGGAGTGGAGAAAACAACAAAGCAATAAAAGCTGTTGCACCAGAGATAATTTCGTAACTGCAGCAAGTGCATGTTAAAGAGGGCATATCTTTCAACTCCCAAGGTTGTTTAAAGCAAATAAGCACTTGTTGGAAAGGTTTCTTCGTCTACTTTCTAGTGGATTAAGAATCAACGAGAGATCAGACACTAAGCGTCCAGAAACTGCCGAGTGAACTCCTGCTCTACCCAAGTCAATTTCGTAACTGCAGCATGCACCAAATTAAATGGAGCATAACTTTCCACTCCCAAGGTTGTTTAGTGCAAATAACTACTTGTTGGAAAGCCCTCTTCGTCTACTTTAAGGTGCATCAAGAATCAATGACAGAAACCAAACGAGGCATCCAAAAACTGCTGAGAGAGTTTCATTCTCCATTAGAACTCCTTTCTATTCCTCTATTTAAGCAACTAGCAGCCACAAAGAACTTGGGTTTTTGTTTGATGTAAGTTTAGCCTTTGCTACTTCCTTGTAAACGCGTGTGTTGGCTAGACCACCCGGATACTTGAAACAGAACCCCAACTCTATCAGATCCGTGAGCGTCTGCTTTTTATCTTGTTCTTGCTTGTTCTCGATTGCTTGCAGGTTCAATGCTGTTCTTGGCACGGCAAGAGCAGCAACAACAGGAGCCGGTGTAACTATCGCTAAGGCGCAGCACCCTTGTGGTTGTTGTAGTCGGATAGCACAACGTCGACCTCCACCCCAAATCGTAGTTATCAGGAGATGGTGTACGTGTCGCTCAAGGCGCCACACCATCTTGGTTGTGGTAGTCAGGCAGCCAACGTCGTTCTCCAACAAGTTTTCCACCTCCATCATCTCTCATCGAAAGATCGGGCACCCTTCTACCCGTTGGGTTTATCAAGTGGTATCAGATTTCAGGTTGCTCAGTGAGAGATCTCAATCTTCCTTGTTGTATTTACCTATAGTTCACTTTTGCCCAAATATATATTTAGATCAGAAATTCACCTAAAAACAGTTTGAGCCTTTGCTTTACTACTTAGTTTTCGACTTGTTGAATTCACGGTTGCTGCATTTGGGTCGAGTTGCTGGTCTAAGTTTTCTTACCGCTAGAGTTTCAAGTTCGTGCCACCTTGTTTCAATCACCAGTTTAGACCTCTTGCTGCAATTCAACCAAAAAGAAGAGAAAGCAAAAGGCGAGTGCATAAAAAAAGCTGCACTAATCAGTAAAACAAAAAAAGACTCGTGCAAAAAAAAGAGAGAAAAAAACCAGTTCTGAATTTTGGTAGATAAAGTTTGTAAGTGCAACAAAACAAAAGGCAGTTTGTGTGCCTTCTTTTTATAGTTTCAGAAATCAGATTGCTGTTCTCAGCTTTTGGTGATACTATTTGTGTAACGGCTCGTGTCTCTATTACGGTTTGAACTAGGACCAGCACAGCACCAATGTGGAACGTTTGTTCAACTTGTTGTGGCTAACATGGTACTAGCTATTCCTTGGAACTATTGTTTTAGCAGCCACCTATAAATCCACAAATTTTTCTACAACACCACCAGGTTGTGCTAGCAGCCACTGTTGTTGTTGTTCGTGCTGTTTGCCAGCGCCTCCTGCTTTGCGTGCTGAGAACTTGTAAGAACTTGTTTAACCAGTTTGAGAGTGAGAGATTACAACAATGATTCCTAGTAGTTTATAGAATCAAAGATATTTTTTATTGTTTCTTGTCTTTACTAAACATGGCAGGTGATATGGACATTTTTGACCCAACCGAACGTTATATTGGAGGCATCATTCAACACTTGCCTTCATATGCCGGTAAATTCGATCCTCATGCATACATTGATTAAGAGCTCAAGGTAGATGAGGAATTCGATGAGCTTGATCTATCTCAAAAACAAAAAATTTATATTGCCTCTAATGTGTTAACTGAGCACGCATTGATGGAATGGAAATACATTTGTAGGCTCAACAAAGTTCCACAGTCTTGGGAAGAATTCAAATTTCATTTTAGAGATGCATTCATTCCTGCATACTATGTTGATCACTTACTTTCTGAATTAGACACTTTGAAGCAGGGTGCTAGGACTGTAAAAGAATATTTTCATGATTTTAAAATTTGTACCATGTTTGCTGGTTTAGATGAATGCATGGAAGATGTAATGACAAGGTTTACAAATGGACTCAATTCTGAAATTCATACTATGGTCATGCATGAAACTTATGGACACCTTTCTCACTTGGTTTTGCTTGCGTGTAAAGTTGAAAAGGAGATCGTGTTATACAATTATACATGCACCAAACATGCGACACATAGTTCCTCTTTTTTGTCTCCTCTACATGCTGAACAAGAGCACAAAATAGAGAAAATTGATGTTTTTTTTCCGTCATCACAAGAAGTATTGTTTGCTGACCCTTGTGATAGCGAAGAGTTGGTGGATAATTCACTTTTATTCAGGAAACAACTAGTGAATGAACATGTTACATCTGATATTGAACCAAACATTTTGGCTAAAAAGGAACATGTCATTTGTATTGCAAACAAAACTGAAGAAATAAATTTGCTCTCTTCTTTAAATACTTGGGGCTATATTGAGTTTGATGATCTTTGTGAGCTCGGTAATTTGGACAATATTTTATTTGATAGGTCAACTATGCCTTGTCCTTCTCATGCTATATTTTACTTTGCTGGCAAGTACAACAATACAGGACAATTTTTAGTGCATAGAGTTTATATTTCATCAATATAAAGTGTTTCTTCACATTGCACAAATAAGATATTGGCATGTTCTCAAGAAGTGGAGAAATTATTGTTTCCATGTACTTTAGTAAAAGTTTTAGGTTTATTTTTAGAAGATCATGATGAAACCTTAGTCATGAACATCAATCATGATGCAACACAGAGGACAGTTTGCTGTCAAGAAGAGGAGAATGATGAGAACATAACCTGCTCAGATATGACCATGTCAATGGCTCCTGTTGCAAAGGTGAAACTCTTCCATATTATAACTACCATCGATATATTTGAAGAATTGATATTGCGCCGTAAAGTGTGTATACTTTTATTTGTAGAACTTCTTACATGGATCAAGCAATGTGTTAAGGGTACAAGGAAGGCTTTGAGGAACAAAGAAGTTGATTGGGGACCAAGTAATGATATTTCCAACATCCCCTAATCAGGCAATCACATCATAAGATTGACCACATACTTGGGTGAGGAGTACACGCTAGAGTCGAGGACAAATCTATTGTAAGAAGGGGAGGATGATAAGGACATCGCTACCATTGATACAACCACACCAATGATCACTTCACCATTCGTAGCTAATCAGGGACCAATGACACGAGCTTGCGCACGTAAACTTAATTATAAGGTGAACTCGTTTCTGGCTGCTGAAGCTAATTCTTCTTTAAATGTGGAACTAAAGCCTTGCTACGACTTTATTATGCTTAGGTGTTTGGGAGGTGAACCATCTTGGAGTGGAGAAAACAACAAAGCAATAAAAGCTGTTGCACCAGAGATAATTTCGTAACTGCAGCAAGTGCATGTTAAAGAGGGCATATCTTTCAACTCCCAAGGTTGTTTAAAGCAAATAAGCACTTGTTGGAAAGGTCTCTTCGTCTACTTTCTAGTGGATCAAGTATCAATGAGAGATCAGACACTAAGCGTCCAGAAACTGCCGAGTGAACTCCTGCTCTACCCAAGTCAATTTGTAACTGCAGCATGCACCAAATTAAATGGAGCATAATTTTCCACTCCCAAGGTTGTTTAGTGCAAGTAACTACTTGTTGGAAAGCCCTCTTCATCTACTTTCAGGTGCATCGAGAATCAAAGACAGAAACCAAACGAGGTGTCCAGAAACTGCCGAGAGAGTTTCATTCTCCATTAGAACTCCTTTCTATTCCTCTATTTAAGCAACTAGCAGCCACCAAAGAACTTGGGTTTTTGTTTGATGTAAGTTTAGCCTTTGCTACTTCCTTGTAAACGCGTGTGTCGGCTAGACGACTCGGATACTTGAAACAGAACCCCAACTCTATCAGATCCGTGAGCGTCTGTTTTTTATCTTGTTCTTGCTTGTTCTCGATTGCTTGCAGGTTCAAGGCTGTTCTTGGCACGGCAAGAGCAGCAACAACAGGAGCCGGTGTAACTATCGCTAAGGCGCAGCACCCTTGTAGTTGTTGTAGTCGGATAGCACAACGTCGACCTCCACCCCAAATCGTAGTTATCAGGAGACGGTGTACGTGTCGCTCAAGGTGCCACACCATCTTGGTTGTGGTAGTCGGGCTGCCAACGTCGTTCTCCAACAAGTTTTCCACCTCCATCATCTCTCATCGAAAGATCGGGTACCCTTCTACCCGTTGGGTTTATCAACATACGAATCTGGTGGTATCCACCACGCAAGTCAATTTTAGAGAAAACAATAGAACCACTTAATTCATCAAGCATGTCATCTAATCTTGGAATAGGATATCTGTACCGAATTGTGATGTTATTAATGGCTCTACAATCAACACACTTGCGCCAAGTGCCATCTTTCTTAGGAACCAAAAGAACAGGAACAGAACAAGGACTAAGGCTCTCACGAATGTACCCACGGTCCAGAAGGTCCTGGACCTGGCGCTGAATCTCCTTAGTCTCCTCGGGGTTGGTCCTGTAGGCAACACGGTTGGGTAAGTTCGCCCCTGGAATTAAATTAATCTTGTGCTCAATGCCTCGCACAGGTGGCAATCCAGGGGGTATCTAGAGGGAAACACATCCATATACTCTTGCAAAAGGTTAGCAATAGCCGGTGGCAAAGCAATAGATGTATCATTAATGGAATAGAAAGCATTTTTGCACACTAAGGCATAGCAAAGTCCAATAGAGGCATGTAACTCATCAAGATCAGATTTAGTGGCTAGCAAAGTAGTAGTTTTTAACTTAATAGGTTGCTGATTTTCAGAGTTTAAAACATCTTTTTGCTTAGCATTAGTCTTTTTCTCATGTTCAAAGTGGACAATTTTAGTGGGAGTCATAGGAAGCAACACAATTTTCTTTCCCTTATGCATGAAAGTATATTTATTAGATCTACCATGGTGAATAGCATCAGTATCAAACTCCCAGGACGTCCCAGTAAAAGAGAGCGAGCATCCATAGTCACCACATCGAAATCAGCAAAGTCATGGTAAGAGCCAATAGAAAAATGCACCCTTGCTGTTTTTGTTACCTTGAACTTACCGCTGTTGTTAAATCATTGAATGTGATAAGGGTGGGGATGCTCTCGTGTGGTCAAGCCAAGCTTCTTGACTACCTCAACGTTCACCAAGTTGTTGCAGCTACCACCGTCAATGATGGTATGTACACGGCAGTCCTTGACGATGAGGAACATATTGAAGAGGTTGTGGCGCTGTTTGTTGTCGTCGTCACTAGCCGTGGCACTCAAAGCTCGTTGCACAATCAAGGCCTTATAGGTCTCGGTCGCTGTTGTACCAAGAACCTCTTCATCACCATCATAAGTCTCTGCAATGTTAGCTCTAACAATATCTTCATCTTCAACATCAGAAGCACTAACATACCCACCATCACCAGTAGCAATGTATGTCCGTTTGCTGGGGCAATATCGCTGAATATGGCCAAGTCCCTGGCAGCGGTGACACTTGATGTCGGAGGAGCGGCCTGTGGAAGAGGTGGTCGTAGCAGGTTTTGCTGCAACACCCGAAGGCACAACAGAAGATGTGGACGTCCGTACGCCCGAAGATGATGACGCCTTGGCTGGCGCCGGTGGCTGGCGTGGAGCGAAAGTGCTGCTCCTCCGCTGTTGACGACCCTGTAATTCTTTTTCTTCCAACATAGAAAGATGGAACAAGCATTGTATAGAATGATATTCTTTATAATCAATAATATCCTGAATCTCCTGCCTTAATCCCCCATAAAACCTAACCATTTGATCCTCCGGATCCTCAACTACCCCACATCGTAGCATACCTTTCTGAAGCTCTTGGTAGTATTCCTGTACCGACATGTCTCCCTGATCTAAGCGTTGCAATTTTTTTTTGAAGATCACGTCTATAAGAAGGGGGAACAAAGCGAGCTCGCATCTCCTCTTTTAACGCATTCCATGTTTGTGGTGCAGCACGTGTGTTAACAAGTTCATTCCACCAAATGATAGCAAAATCTCTAAATTCACTAGTGGCTTGTCTAACCCTATGCTGCTCAGGAACAAGATGGGAATTAAATTTTTGTTCTACCGTCATCTCCCAGTCTAAGTAAGCTTCAGCATCATAAGAACCCATGAACGGTGGAATAGAGAACTTAATCTTAGCAAATGGATCATGGTCTGGTTCAGGATTATGACGACGTCTACTATTACCTCCCATACCTTGTCGATTACGTGCGAGGCGTTGTCGCAGCGGTGCATAAACATCATCATCATCGTCGTCGTCGTCCATAGGAGAGTGAGCTGGGGCTGGAGTTGGTGGTGGGGGACGAGCCTCCAGTACGTCCATGCGTGTAACAAGTTCAGCAACTCATCGATCAAGTTGCTTATAGGATGTCGCCGCAGAGTCCTGGTATTTTTTAAAAGCTTCAGTCATCGCGCGCATCATCTCCTTCAATTCCATCTGAGAGACACACTCATCGTTGTTAAGCTTAGGCCCCTTGTTCTTGTCCATTTGATTCTTTGGTCCTATCATTGTTAGCACAAAACAAAGACAAAAAGGCAACAAACAATGTGAACCCTATAACTATCTCTCAGGGTGGTGGTGGAGGTGGTGGAATACAAATTATGAAACGTCTTAACCCGCTCTTACAAGGTTCTTACCAGCACTGCAGGTGGCAAACGGTGACCGGTGTGACTGTCCAACGAGCGTGGGTGTGACTGCAAAGCAGTACCTGTTCTGCTTGAGAGAAAATTGGAGCTATGGGAAGGCTGACTAAATATATATATGTGGCACACAAGTTAGTAATAGATAGCAATGCTGAATAAGTGTTCCAAGTACTCGTCCTAGTTGATGGCCTAGAAAATGTAATAGAATAGTTGGACCAAGGCATAAGAAAGGAGGTACAAGTATCTAGGTGCAGCAAGAAACAGGCTTGGGGCAAAATAATCACAGAGGTGCACAGAACACGGGCGTTTCTGTTTATGTGCTACTCTTTTCTTTTTTTTTCTTTTTTTGCGATTTTTTTCAAATATTTTTTTATATTTTTCTCATTTGCAGCAGCACATAAGAAGAAAACACACCAACTTTTAGATTTTTTTGTGCAATGACGCGTCCTCTGGAATTTCTACAAGTTTGCCCTAAAATCAGAATAAATGTTTGGAAAATGAGAAGTCCTATTTCCAAGCCGAATTTGGGAATTTTAAAAGGAGCGAATCCGGCGAAGCAAGAAAGAATTGGATGCGGAATTTAATTCTGTGCGATTTGAAAAAAATGGGCCCGATTTGAGTTCTGAGGCGAAAGTTACGACTGTTTTAAGTTTGGACTCCGAATCAGGGTTTCTGGTGAGGTGTTGGAAGGGTGGGGGTTTGATTTTGTGGATAGGGTCGGTTTTAGAGATAGAATCTATTTTGTGGATAGGGTCGGTTGTAGAGATAAGATCTATTTTGTGGATAGGGTCGGTTTTAGAGATAGGATTTGTTTTGTGGATATGGTCAGTTTTAGAGATAGGATCTGTTTTGTGGATAGGATCGGTTTTAGAGATAGGATCTGTTTTGTGGATAGGTCGGTTTTAGAGATAGGATCTGTTTTGTAGATAGGGTCGGTTTTATAGGATGGAAGCGGATGGACAGAATCAAACTGAACCAAAACAAATCTAAACCAGCAACCAAACTCAACCTAGAACACAAACTCAGAACTGCGGACTCTAAAACTGAATTGTGCAAAGGCTAAGGCGATGTTTTTAGGTCGGAATAAACTGACCGTAATTATTATTTTTTGGCTTTTTGTGGACTATGGGACGAAACAAAACTAGTCTAAAGGTAGGATTATACCTCACGGGCAACCTGGAAATCTAATACCAATTGATAGAAGATGTGGCCCGATCTTCCGTGAGATACGATAACTTGGTTGAGTGGAGATCTCGACATTGATGATCCAAGCCTCTGAGTGAAGGTTCCTCGCAATCACTACACCACGGCTCCGTTGGTTATCACCCGTGACACACGAATGACCTCGCCACGAAGGCTTATCCCTGCAAGCGCAATCAAGAACACAAGCAAGAACAGGAAAGAAACGCAACCAAAACTGTATTGATTACGGGATGGGGTCTCACAAACCGATGACGGCGACACTGTTCAATGACAGAATTGATGTAAGCAAAAACCCAACCCTAATGTGGCGGCGGCTGCTGAATAAATAGAGTATTAGGGCGTGCGTGACCCCTAGACTTGCCCCTAATGGGCTCCGACGCGATACACGACCCAATGGCCCAACAGATGGTGTCGCAGCACCAAAACAAAATCTGAACGCTGAATTGTTTCGACGATTCCCGTTGACTCCATTTGAATTTTAAGGTAGAACCAGTTGGGTTAGTTAGATAATCTCTTTTTCTTTCCAACCATATCAAGTTCGTCGCAATCGGAGTCTGGATGCACCTTGGGCGTCCATTTTAGTGCAGACTGGTCCTAGACCCTGAGATGGAGTCGCAGCCGAGTCGGACTTGATCTGCTTCCTGTTGTGGGCGCCCTTGCTGCTCCTCCTCAACACCTTGGCCTTTCCCAAGTCCTTGCTGGTTCTCTCCAAGGTTCCTAATCATCAAAACATCCATGGCCCCAAGCGTAAGCTCTGAAACACAATTGACTAGGGTAGAACATACCTGGAGATTTAGTTGTCGTGCACGCGATCGTGTTATCGGTCCATTCATTGTATGTATAGAAGTGATGTCCTCATCAAACTGGGCTACTTCGGAGAGGCTAAAAAGAAGCCTGTTCGTTTTGCCAGATAAGAAACCACTCCAACACCGAAGGATGACGAAGTAGTGGTTTTCAAAAGCTTTTTCGGAGCAGGATTACGGTTTCCCCTAAACGAGATGATAGGAGAAGTTTTAAAAATTTTGAAATTTATCTTCATCAGCTGACGGGATGGATCCAAATGCCGAAGCATTCTGCCAAGTGCATTAATTGCACTATCAAACGAAGGCCAGAGCAGATGGGCTGCATGAAAATTTTGGCTGCTATAATTTCGCGTATCGCAAAGATACGAAGGCTCCGGTCCTCAGCTATCGTACCAAGTGGCCAACCGGCTAGAAGAGTGAATGGTTTTATATCAAGGCCTATGAAAAGAAAAGGAGGAAACTGATGACGATGGTCATGAGCCCACTGGCTTTGAGCTTCGGAATGACCAGACCTTTGTACAACATGAAGCCATGGTCAGCATGCCAACTGTCTGTATCAGAATTCTAGGTGGTGGCTGAACAGATCTACACTAGAGATCTAGTTCTAGAATACTTGGCTAACAGAACATCTCCAACGTTAAGTGAATTTAGCATGCCGAAGCTAAAGGGAACGAAGAAAGCACTTGAACTTGTGCGATTGCCTTATCATTTTAAGTTTGAGTAGTTCAAGGAGCCTTGCCAAGAGTGGCTAGAAATGATTGAGACAATGTGCAATGAAATTTTGGGAAACTACACCAAAAAAGAAGATCAATTAATGACTGCAGTCTTCGGCACCCGACCAAAACGTAGGTTGAACCGGGTAATGGATGATCTAAATTTTGAATACCCTGATTACGAGCGACTCAACAATGGTGCCGACGGGGCAAAAAAGAAGTGAGTTGTCAGCGTTTTGAGCGGGCAGGCTGCCAGAATGGTAAAGGAGGATGAAAAAACTTTGAAGAAGAGAAATTCCAGTCCTGAGCCGAAAGCGCGGCTTTGAAGAAGAGAAAGGCTGCAACTCCAGAGCCGAAGGTGACTGAGGAGGAAGAGGAAACTCCTTCAACACCTCCCGCCGCCGAAGTAGAAGAGATTTTAAAGGTAATGACTGAATCTTTACCTATCAAGCTGCTAAGTCCTCTAGGACCGCATCTGACGAAGCTTTTTCAGAAGAAACAAGAACCTTCGGCTACAAAGAAGGCAGAAGGGCTGAAGAAGTGAAGGATTGGTAGCGTGATGCAAGCTATTGAAAAGACGCCTCCTTCGACCTCAATATCTAAGATAGTACCTACTACAAGTACTGAGGCAACTGCCGAAGCAAACATCTCGACCGAAGCTGCAGCTGCCACCGAAGCTGGCAAACTGGAGGCTACCTTGTCTAGAATTGATAAATTGCTAGTGAATATGGCCACAGAAGAAACAGTTGCAGCTGCAGAACAAGTCATGACCCCAGAGCCTGACAAAGGAAAGAAAATTACTGAAGCTACTTCGGCTGAAGAAGATTTTGAGCTTCGGAACCTGATCGGACACGAACTATCTGAGGCTGAAAAGAAGGAGCTACAGGAATACGGCATTTCCTGTGGCTACCAGCCAGGAGCCATGCTCTTTGGTGGAATCAATGAAGAGGCCTTGGGATGTGTTCGTGACCGTATCGGGGCGAAGGTAATCGGCACTCTATCGAAGAGTGTCGGTTTTCCGAAGCTTGAAGCCGATATTAGCAGCTACCGACGACAACATATCGTCGGTAGTTTATTTTATAACAACTTTAAGGTAAGATTTTTATAATAAAACAAAATTTTATTATTTGTTTGAATCAATGAAGTTGGCTGATGAAGGTTTATTCTGTACAGAGTATGCTGCTGAGTAAAGCGCTTCAAATGCAACAGGACCTCGAGGATAAGAAAAATGAAATTATAATCGAGGGTTTGGAAAACAAAATCAAAGAATACAAAGCTTCTCTTGAAAAGAAGGATTTCCTAATCCAAGCAGTGGAAGGTTTCCTTGCAGAAGCGCAGGCCGAGAATATTAGTTTAAAAAAGGAACTCCTGCAAAAATCAGAGAGCTTCGAACAGGAAAGAAAAGACTTGCAAACAAAATACGAAGCTGAAACTGCTATAAATATGAAGCTGAAACAATCTTTGGAAGAGCTTTAGAACATGTGTCTGGAATTTGGCAGCCGCTGCATACAGCGGCTAAAAAAGGTTTTTAAAACAGTTGGGGCCAGCGCCGAGAAGTTTACTCCTTCGACTGAAAATATTTCCAGCACCTTCGAACATATCGAGGGTGATGTAGAAGCGCTCGACGAAGTAATAGCCAGGCATGGAGACTTCCATGCCTTGCTAGCTTCTCGTGGTACAGCCGCAGCATTTTTGAAGGCTGGCTGTACACACACAAAAATTTTAAATAGACCAAACTTCAGCCTATCTGCATCAGATTTGGTTGACATACCCAATATAGCCCGAAGCATAGGGAGCAGATTCATAACGCAAATTTGGGCGAAGGGTGGTCGAGAGTTGGCTAGTGACGAGGCCCGAAGCCTGCTAAAGCCGGTACGATACTTATACCTGTTGCTTGCTCTCTTGTAATTACTTTTTACCTTATGCTGTGTTGTTGTGTATAGGATGACGATGCCAAAGGTCAATAGTCCAAAGTTCATTTCGAAGATTGCTGAAGCTGCTGAACAAGTCTTAGAAACATTTGAAGTATCTTTGTAAAAGATATTGTAATTTAGGAATCAAACATTACTCTACAAATTTGTCCATACCTTGTAATATATTTTTACCTTTCCATCCGTGTATGAATTGCTTTGTTGTGGACGAAACTTGTATCTTTTGAGCCGAAGGCGAAAACACCTTCCCTTGTTTTCGTACACAACGAAGCGTATCTTTGCTTCTTTATGCTCATCGAAGCATTATTATCAAAGCTGAAGTATATGTCTGTGTTTTATGTTATGATGATGATCCTACGGATGTCTACATGAATGTGTATGAATGCAATGAATGATGTAATGTAACGTGCAAATGAATGTTCAAACACACGCACGAAGCCACACCCAGACTCTGCATCCCCTTAGGAACATCTTTTGTGTCTTAAGCTCTGCATCCCCTTAGGAACGACTTTGAGCTTCTTCACCTTCTATTTCGGTGGTATAAGTTCTGTATCCCCTTAGGAACGACTTTTGAACTTCTTCACCTTATATTTCGGCAGTATAAGTTCTGCATCCCCTTAGGAACGACTTTTGAACTTCTTCGCCTTATATTTCGGCGGTACTTGGCTCTGCATTCCCTTTGGAATGACTTTTGAGCAGAAAACTTTTCTGCGCTCCCTTAGGAACGACTTTTTGTAGCTTCGTCAAGCTCTGCATCCCCTTGGGGACGACTTTTGAGCTTCTCCCTGTTTTTCTTTTTGCACTCGATGGTGCATGCTCAGATTTACATATTACATCTTTTTTGGGGGAATCTGGCCCTCATGGGGCTAAATAAGAATGAAAAATTACAAGCTATGGTCCCATTAAAAACCTTTCTCCCCTCTTGAAAGAAAAAGGGTGCCATAGAAAAAATTAAAAAGAAAAATTACATCAAATTACACATAATATCATCGAAGCTCATCCGCATTCCAAGATCTAGGTATGTCGTTGCCGTTCATATCCTTCAATCTGTAAGAACCGGGTCTTGACGAAGATACTACTAGAAAAGGACCTTCCCACTTTAGTTGCAACTTGCCCACTGTGTCTGGGTTGGCCACTCTCCAAAGCACCAAATGCCCTGGCTTGATGTTTTTCAATCGAACTTTTCTATCACACCACTTTATTGTTTCGGCATGGTATTTATTGATGTGCTCTATAGCCTGAAGTCTGGTCCCTTCTATAGTATATGTTGTTACCTGATAATCAGCTTCGTCTTCTGTCAAAGTTGTTGTTCTTATTGACCCTGTCTTTGCCTCTTCTGGGGTTATTGCTTCGTCACCAAACAAGAGTTTGAAGGGTGTAAATCTTGTTGACCTTGACGCAGTTGTATTGTGGCTCCACACCACTTTAATCAGCTCGTTAAAGATTAGCTTCATTATTCCTATCATTATGATGCCATTTGCACTTTCTACCAGCCCATTTGACTCCGGATGCCTAACTTATGCAAAATGGATCTTCGTACCAATTTGGTCACAAAAATCCTTGAATGTTTCGACATCAAACTGTGTTCCATTGTCCACGGTTATTGCCTTCAGCACGACGAAGCGACAAACAATATTTTGCCAGAAGAATTTTTGGACTGTGGCCGAAGTTATTGTAGCCAAGGGCTTTGCTTCAATCCACTTAGAAAAATATTCTACTGCCACCACAACATACTTCAAATTACCTGTGCGCCGGTGGAAGCGGACCTAACAAATCCAGGCCCCATCTTTGCAATGGCCAAGTAGGTTGTATCAGCTGCGTGAGAGATGAAGGTTGCTTCTGGTCTCTTGCACATTTTTGACAATTCTCGCACTTTTGAACCAGCTCTGCTGCATCCGAAGCTGCCTTCGACCAATAAAATCCTTGCCTAAAAACCTTTCCCAGCAAAGGCCTAGACCCAATGTGAGATCCACACAGACTTGCATGTATTTCCCTCATTAGCTCTATACCTTCGGTTCTGGATAAGGACTTGAGGAGTGGAGAGAACACTCCATGCTTGTACAACTCTCCTATCATGACATATGGTCGTGTCCTTGCTTCCATTCTTTTATTATAAACTTCATCATCCGAAAGACAATTTCCTTGGAGGAAGGATATAATTTCAGTCCTCCAATCTTCACTATGTACAGGTGATATTGTAAGGACTGCTCTCTCCATGAGTTCCACCGAAGGTAGAGGGAGCCCCTGTGTTGCTGATTTGTCCAGTAGGTCTGCATGATCATTTTCCCCTCTTGGGATATTTTTTCATAGAAAAACCTTCGAAAGAAGCCTCCAACCTTCGGACTGTGTCCAAATATTTTTCAAGCTTCGGGTCCCTTGCCTTGCTGCTTTTATCCACATGGCCAGAGATGACTTGGGAGTCAGTTTTAAGAATCGCCCTTCTTATTCCCATTGCCTTTATCTTCCGAAGCCCCAACAAAAGGACTTCGTATTGAGCAATGTTGTTTGTACAACTAAAGTCTAGTCTTGCTGTGTAGCATGTCCTGACTTTAGAGGGCGCTACTAAGACAGCAGCGGCTCCTGCACTGAAGGTTCCCCAAGAACCATCACAGAAAATTGTCCAGGCTTCAACGTCCTTTGTTACTTCTTCCTGAGCCCCTGGCATCTAATCGGCGATGAAATCTGCTAATGCCTGGGACTGAATTGAGGACCTATGCACATAATCTATTGAGAATTCATTGAGCTTGACGGCCCATTTTTCGATCCTTCCAGTAGCTTCTCTATTCCTCATTATGTATTTTAGAGGTTGCGACAAAGGAACAATTATATTGTATGCTTGAAAGTAATGCCGAAGCTTCCTGGAGGCCATCAACACAGCATATAGCACCTTCTCCAGTTCTGTGTAATTTTTCTTTGAAAAGCTTAAAACTTCGGAGACAAAATATACTAGTGCTTGTTTTTTGACTTGGCCATCTTGCTTCTCCTGTACAAGCGCCGCACTAACTGCAGAGTGCGAAGCTGCCACATATAAGAGCAATGGAGCCCCTGGCGAAGGTGGGGTTAGTGTTGTCAAATCGATCAAGTATTGCTTTAACTCTTCGAAAGCCTTTTGCTGAGCCGGGCACCACTGAAAAACTTCGGCTGATTTCAGTATCTCAAAGAATGGGAGATTTCTTTCTGCTGATCTGGATATGAATCTATTCAATGATGCAAGCCTTCCTGTCAGCCGTTGGGCCCCCTTTTTTGTATTTGGCAGCTCCATTTGAAGGATAGCTTCGATCTTATTGGGGTTAGCTTTGATTCCCTTCATTGATACCAGACAACCAAGAAACTTGCCCTTTTTTACTCCAAAAACACACTTTTCTGGATTTAATTTCAAACCAGCTTGCCTAAAATTGGCAAATGTTTTTTGCAAGTCAGCAATGTGATTCTCTTGCTTCGTGCTCTTTACTATGATATCATCAACATAAGTCAGCAGATTCCTACCTATTTGAGAATGAAGGACCTTGGTTGTCATTCTGTTGAAGCTTCCTCCAGCATTCTTGAGCCCCTCAGGCATCCGAAGGTAGCAATAAGTGCCACTAGGAGTTATGAAACTAGTCTTTGGCTCATCTTCCTTCTTCATCCATATTTGATGATAGCCTGAATAGCAGTCCAGTAGACTCATGAGCTCTGAAGAAGCTGCTGCATCTACAAGGGAGTCTATTCTTGGTAATAGAAATTCGTCCTTTGGACATGCTTTGTTGAGATATGTGAAGTCAATACACATTCTCCACTTGCAATTAGCCTTCTTCACCATAACAGTGTTAGCTAGCCATTCTGGATATGTTACTTCTCTGATAACACCAGCACTGAGAAGTCTCTTAACTTTGTTTCGAGCACCTTCAGCTTTATCATCAGACATCTTCCGAAGTCTTTGCTTCCTTGGCCTGAAAGATGGATCCACATTAAGTGAATGCTCGATGACATCTCTATTGACACCACAGAGATCATTAGCTATCCAAGCGAAGACATCTTTGTTGTTGAACAAAAATCTTATCAAGGTTTTCTTCTGCTCATCAGATAGCTGAGATCCCAGCAGTACCCTTTGATCTGCTATGTCTTCACATAAGAGCATAGGCTTCGGCTGGTCTGCTGAAGCAGCCTTCTCTCTTTTGTGCTTATATTATTGACAAACTTCAGCTCCATCTATGTTATGTATTGCCTTTGAATCTGTCCAACTCCCTTCAGCCCTTCTAGCAGCTTCTTGACTTCCGTGGACAGCAATGGGCCCTTGTTCTGAAGGTATCTTCATGCATAAGTATGCTGGATGAAGTATTGCTTCGAAGGCATTAAGTGTCCCTCGACCAATGATTTCATTATATGGGTATTCCATGACGACAATGTCCAAAATGACCTGCTCAGTTCTTGTGTTGTGGACATAGCCGAAGGTAACTGACATTGTGATTTTGCCAAGTGCCACAATCTGCCGTCCTCCGAAGCCACAAAGAGGGTGTGTAGAATTATGAATCTTGTCCTCTGGTTCTTGCATCTGCTTGAAGGCCTTTGCAAATATAATGTCCGCTGCACTGCCTGTGTCAACCAGAACATTGTGGACCAGAAAAGCCTTGATGACACAAGATATGACCATAGCATCATTGTGAGGATAATCTTTTAGGTGAAGATCCTCCTGGGAGAAGGTGATTGGAATGTGGGACCACTTGGACCTGATGAAGGGTCCTTGCACCCCAACATGTTGCACTCTTCTCTGTGCTTCCTTCTTCTGCTTCTTGTTAGCTGGCTCTAAACTTGAACCGCTCGTGATTGGGAGCACCAGCTTCATAGCCGAAGGTGTTACGACTTGGTTGTTGAACGAAGCCATCAGCTCAACAGTGGAAGTGAGTTCACCGGAGGTGGGCGCCAATGTTGGGGACTTGTTCTCAAATGCTATGAATCAAGAACAAGGCAACACAAAACATTAATGTTTAAAGCCCTTCGCCCTTCGAAGCATTATCTCCCTTAGGATTTAATGATCTTCAGACGAAGGTTATGAAGGACATACCTTCATAATTGTTGGGGACTTGTTCTCAAATGCTAAAAGTTAAGAACAAGGCAACATAAAAAGTGTTAAATGTTAAAGTCCTTCGTCCTTCTGAAACATTATCTCCCTTTGGATATAATGAATTCCGGACGAAGGTTATGAAGAACAAATCTTCTTAAACACAATAGATGATGAAGAAGGATTCATACACAAGATATGAAAAAATAATATAGACACTTTAAATGTTATTACCAACTTGTTTATATTTGCGTGACTGTATTGACAATAACAAATTATAAATGTACCTTCGGCTCGAAGGAAAGCAGGGGTACAAACGTGACGCGAAAATAAATGCCAAGTTAGCGTGACCAGTACGGGAGTACTGTTCATCTATTTATAGGCACGAGACGCAGCCCATGTAAAATTACACCCATGCCCTTTACATTTGCTAATAACTCTATAGCAATCAATCGGGGTCCAAATAGCCTTTTCCCTTTTAAGTCGGTTTCTTTTTCTGCTATCATGCCGAAGCTCCCCTGCGCATAGCTTCGGCTCTACACCATCCTTCATACTCTTTGTGCATCTTCATGCTGTGGTTTTGATTTGTGCCCGAAGGTACCTGTTTACACATTATACTCCAGAGACATAGTTAAATCATGTTTTTGAGGACCTTCGGAAGCCGAAGGCCCCCAACAGTAGCCCCTCGCAATATTAATTTGTTAAAGTAATAAATTCAGATTGCGACATGGACGAAGGCCTTAAGCCGAAGGTCCGAAAAAACACCTTCCCTTTGCTAGAATAGCAACAGTCATTGACAAGCGGGACCCTCTAGCTTTTAACGCACTAGGTGTATAAATAAGAGCTCACCACGAGTTCATTTGGCACGCTTTCTCGCCATCTGCTTCTTGCTCATCCAACTTTTAGCCCTTGCACACCAACACTTGCTTGGCTTTTTAAATTTTTAGGCTTCGGTTTCGAGAGCATTTTCTCAGCATTTTCAAAGATGTCTGAAGATAAGAAAGCTGTTGCTGAATCAAAGCTGAGCCTTTCCGAGGAGATGAATCTCGGCTTTCTTGAATCAATAGCAAAGACAAATATAGAGAAGATTACCAGGGGATCTTAGAGGGTTTATCTGAAGACACTGGTGATATTGACAACTATGATGTGGAAAGTGGTGGTGAAGATTCCGAAGATCGACCCTGGCGACCAAGCCATGCAATTTTTGGAAAATCAAGCATAAAGCAAAGCCATCTTGTGAATATGAGGGGTAGATATTTTCGGGATTTATCTATTGTGAGGGCTAACAAAGGAGAGAAAACTTGTCCAACTCCCGAGGAGAATGAAGTCGTGATATTCCGAAGTTTCTTCAAGGCTGGACTTCGGTTTCCTTTAAGCAACTTTGTGGTAGAAGTTTTGAAGATATTTGAAATCTGCCTTCATCAAATTACTCCTAAAGCAATCATAAGGATGGGAATCTTCGTATGGGCCGTGAAGAGCCAAGGTTTGGAGCCAAATGCAAAAAGTTTCTGCAGTATGCATGAGTTATTATATGAGACGAAACCATGGGGTAAAGAGCAATATCATAACAATTTTGGCTATTACAGCTTCGTTGCCCGCTCTGGGTCAAGCTATCCCGTGCCAACTTTTCGAAAGAGATGGCCCAGAGACTAGATGAAGAAATGGTTCTATGTGAAAAATGACTTGAAAATGCGAGAAGATATTAAAGGTATCATCATGCGCCCCATCTGACAGCGTTTTGGCCTTCGAAAACCGAAGGTGGATATTGACGAAGCCGCCGAAGAATACCGGAGAGCCTTCGGGGTAGTTTGCTCTTTCATTGGGACGAGGGATTTGATCCAGGAACACATTGCCTTCAGAGTATGGCCACTTGTAGAAGATTGGGAAATGCCAAAGGAAACCATCAGCAAACCTGACGAAGGTGGACTAGTTAGGTTAAGATACACCTTCAGATATGGGGATAAGTTTGTCGAGCCGGATGATGACTAGTTAAAATGTATTGAGGCCATAAGCGATGAACTGCTTGGACCATACTCAAAGGCAGAAGATACTGCACTATCTGCGGCCTTTGGAGGCTGGAAGAAGAAAAGACTCAATCGAGTATTTGATGCCATTGGGTTTGTCTATCCTGACTATCATTACCCAACACGGGGTCAAAAAAGGAAAGATACGGCTTCTATGAAGGAAGTTGCTTCAGCCGCTCCTAGTGAGCCAGCGCCGAAGAGGAAAAAGATGAAGGTTCTAACACACCAGCCACGCTATATTGAACCGGCCACAGTGCCTGAGTTTGTCGGTGAGACCTCTTCGGCCACCGAAGCCAAAGAGCTGACTCCCCTGTCAAATATTGAAGAGCCGACCAAAATGCTAGAGATGGAAAAAATAAAAGAAGTGAGAGCTAAAGAAACAAAGACATTGGAAATTTTAAGTCCTTTAGCAAGAGTTGAGGTGCCAATGCCAATGCCGATGACACAAAAAGACCTTACTACAACCCCTAAGAGGAAAAGAATGGTTAATGTGCTAGATGTACTGGAAACGATAAAATCTTCAAGCGCTACTCTGAAGATAGCTGCCGAAGTTTCAAAGACACAAACTGAGGCCGAAGCTATCATAAGTCAAGAGGAAACTGAAACTGGGCTTTCAGAGCCTACCAAGAGGGAATTCTCGGAAATTGAAAAAGAAACAGAAAGAGAATCTGCAGAAGAAGCTTTATCTGAGAAAATCGCCACACCTATTCCCGAAGCATCTTGTGAAGCTTCTGACTATGTATTACGTCATGCTTCGGGTAAAAATTTGAGCGAAAAAGAAAAAAGAGAAGCTCAATTCTATGTGCAAAAATTGAAATATCCAAAAGGGGCGTTGATATTCAACGGCAGCGGAGAAGAAGACTTCTTGTATTGTCTCCCTGACAGCAAGGAGATTTCTGTCTGTCGGGAGATGAGCAAGAGCTTTGGATTCCCAACATTAGAAGACGGGCTCTCGGTGTTGTCAAAGGACGAGCTGGCCGACAGCTTAGCGTACAATAGTTTAAAGGTGAAAAAATGAGATCTTTGTATTATTCCTTGAAACCAAAATTTTTCATTTGCTTAAACTTATCAACGCATTTTTTGCAGGGCCTTATACTTAGCAATGCCCTCAGGGCACAAAAAGATGCCGAAGACGAAGGGTGTACCATAGCCTTGAGCAACCTTCGTTCTGAGGTAATTGAACTAAGGAACGAAGGTCTCGAAAAAGATAAAATATTACATTCGTTGGTGAATAAAATAAAAGAAGACGAAACTGCTTTCAAGGCTCAAGCTGAGGCTCAGAAGCGCGAACTTGAGGATCTTCGGAAACAGCTAGCCAGAGCTAAAGAAGAATGCATGGTTGAAGAAGCAAAACGAGAAATTAGTGAACAATGGGCAAATCATTTAGAAAAAAACGTTGAAGAGCTTCGTGCATCCAAGAAAAGGTGTTATGAAAAATCTATAGAATGTGTTAAGAAAATAAGAACCAGCTTCGCCAGCGTTGGCGCGTTCTCAAGCGAAGAAAATTTCATGAGGGGCGACCCCGAAGGCCCAATTGGGTGGATCAGCCACGAAGCTGAAGCTTTTGAAGAAGTCTTGAATAGCCGCGGAGATATATGCGCCTTCTCGGGTGCTAGGGGGATTGCTACTGTTTTGGAGAAAAAAGGCTGCGATCACGTGAAATCCTTGGCACAGACCGAAACTGATTTATCTTCTGAAGACATAAAAGACCCTTCGGCCGAGGCAAGTTTGGTTGGTGGAAAATTTTTCACTGACATCTGGGAAAATGGTGGCCGGGAGATGGCTCAAGAAATTATACGAAGAAGCGAAAAAGGTATTCATGACGCTAGAAAAGTAGCAGAGGCCGCTGAGAAAAGTGCGGATCTCGAAGGGCGAATAGGTATTAACTACTAGTTTTTTGGTTTTTGTCGTAACTTTTTGATTTCGAACTTGCCTACACTTTGTAATATAGCCACACCTTCTCCTCCCTCAGAGCCCGCCGAGCCATTACCGGACCCCAACGTAAAGGGGGATGACGAGATTAGAAAAATGGCCGAAGCTATCATGGACAAAGTTGTTGATCAACTACTAAACGAAGCTGCAGAAGTAGTTCTAAGGGAAGATTAGATGTTATTGTGAAAATATTTGGAATGTAATATTTGTTGAACAATATGTGTAATATTTTGTAACTTTGAATGTAATATATAAGCTATTTATGGTTCAATTCTTTACGATGCATGAAACTTTACATACATACCGTTTTTGAGTCTTCGGCGAAAAAACACCTTCCCTTCTTTTCATGCTTCGTAAATGATATTCGTATTTTCATAGAAAACATCCAATCTTCGTAAAATCAGTAACCAATAGATCTTTTCATTTCAGAGTTTGACGAAGGTATGCTTCTTCAATAATTATTTTTGTGCCTTGGGACTGTTTCTTCGAAACAATCTCCGAATATTAACATTGAACCCCCTTCTTGCGTCATTGATGCAATATGATGTTATGCTATGCACATGATGTGATGATGTGATGTTATGCAAAATGGTATTTGCCGAAGGTCGACGTTTATTTTTCACTGTAAGCCTCCCTTAGGAGCTTCTTCGCCTTTTACTTCAACGGAATCAGCGTTTATTTTTTGCTGTAAGCCTCCCTTAGGAGCTTCTTCGCCTTTTACTTCAGCGGAATCAGCGTTTATTTTTCGCTGTAAGTCTCCCTTAGGAGCTTCTTCGCCTTTTACTTCAGCGGAATCAGCGTTTATTTTTCGCTGTAAGCTTCCCTTAGGAGCTTCTTCGCCTTTTACTTCAGCGGAATCAGCGTTTATTTTTCGCTGTAGGCTCTGCATTCCCTTTGGAACGACTTTTGAGCAGAAAACTTACGCTGCGCTCCCTTAGGAACGACTTTTGAGCAGAAAACTTACGCTGCGCTCCCTTAGGAACGACTTTTTGTTATTTCGGAGGTTCTCCCTGTAACCATAAGTTCTTATGCTTCGTAAACTTTTTGGACTCCGTTATTCTGTGGAGAAAGTATATTTGTACTATGGCAAAGGTGAAGCTATTACAAGAAATTGAAAACGACAAAAAACACTTAGGCTTTCAATAATTGTTCCTTAAAGAAAATGATACTGAATGCAAAAACTGCTGCCGAGGTAGGATATTTGTTAGTAAATGTGCTTTGATTCTGGCACAGTACTATTGATTGTGTGAGCTTCGGACTCTTCTCTGAAGTCTCGTTGGTTTTGAGTATGCTGACTCCCTTCTGGCTGCTGGCCTCATTGCATTGGTGGTGGAGGCGGAGGCTGTTGCCAAGATGCATGAGATTGACTTGCCGAAGCAACAGAAGCTGCAGGGTGGTTGCCCATATACTCTAGGATATAAGGTGAGTGGTACGAAGCAGTATGCATAACTTGCTTCGGCGGGTCTGTTGGGCTGCAGCTTCTGCTATTTCCTTTTGTTTCTGGATAGTGACATGGCACATCCTGGTGGTGTGGCCCTTGTCCTCACCACAGAATAGGCAATAAATTTTCCTGGGCTGATCCCCAAATCTTCCTCCGAAGCCCCTGGCACCTCT
The DNA here is from genome assembly GCA_029449295.1 of Zea luxurians. Lineage (NCBI taxonomy): Eukaryota > Viridiplantae > Streptophyta > Magnoliopsida > Poales > Poaceae > Zea > Zea luxurians. The sequence continues at coordinate 2,282,571 of JAOPSE010000004.1, forward strand.
GCCCCTTGGAGCTAGAGGCCGAGGATAGGTCTGCTGCTGCCCCGAAGCCTAGGAGGAATATTGCGGCCTCTGCTGCTGGCTTCCCCTGTCATCATTCTTAGCGGAATGAATCGATCTGACATGTCTAGGATGAATTCTCCCTCCGAAGCCCCTGGCTATTTCGGAGAACCTGTAAGCTTCCTCCCTTCTTTGCCGAAAGTCATTGTCAGCGCGGATGTATTCATCCATCTTCTGAAGCAGTTTCTCCAAAGTCTGAGGGGGCTTCCTGGCAAAGTATTGAGCTGAAGGTCCCGGCCGAAGCCCCTTAATCATGGCCTCAATGACAATTTCATTGGGCACTGTTGGCGCTTGTGCCCTCAGGCGTAAGAACCTTTGCACATACGCCTGGAGATATTCTTCGTGGTCTTGGGTGCATTGGAATAAGGCTTGAGCGGTGACCGGCTTCGTTTGAAACCCTTGGAAACTGGTGATCACCATATCCTTCAGCTTCTGCCACGATGTGATTGTTCCTGGCCGAAGGGAGGAGTACCAGGTTTGTGCAACATTCTTGACGGCCATGACGAAAGACTTCGCCATGACTGCAGTATTGCCACCATAGGAAGATATCGTTGCTTCGTAGCTCATCAGAAACTGCTTCGGATCTGAGTGTCCGTCATACATGGGGAGTTGAGGTGGCTTGTAAGACAGAGGCTAAGGTGTAGCCTGCAGTTCTGCTGACAGAGGAGAAGCATCATCAAAAGCAAAATTCCCATGATGGAAATTCTCATACCAGTCATCCTCGTTGAAGAAGCCCTCTTGATGAAGCTCTCTGTGTTGAGGCCTTCGGTTCTGCTCATCTTGAGTAAGATGACGAACTTCTTCAGAGGCTTCGTCTATCTGCCTTTGCAGATCAGCCAGCCTAGCCATCTTTTCCTTCTTCCTTTGCACCTGCTGATGGAGCATCTCCATATTTCTAATCTCTTGGTCCAAGTCGTCCTCCTGAGGCATTGGACTGGTGGCCTTCCTCTTCTGGCTTTGGGCCTCCCTAAGAGAGAGGGTCTCTTGGTTGGAGTCCAGCGGCTGCAGAGCGGCAGCCCCTGTTGCTGAAGCTTTCTTTGGCGGCATGACGAAGGTTTATGCTTGCCGAAGGTGTTCGAAACTCAAAAAGTGGAAGTGAGTTCACCGGCAGTGGGCACCAATGTTGGGGACTTGTTCTCAAATGCTAAGAGTTAAGAACAAGGCAACATAAAAAGTGCTAAATGTTAAAGTCCTTCGTCCTTCTGAAACATTATCTCCCTTCGGATATAATGAATTCCGGACGAAGGTTATGAAGAACAAATCTTCTTAAACACAATAGATGATGAAGAAGGATTCATACACAAGATATGAAAAAATAATATAGACACTTTAAATGTTATTACCAACTTGTTTTTATTTGCGTGACTATATCGACAATAACAAATTATAAATGTACCTTTGGCTCGAAGGAAAGCAGGGGTACAAACGTGACGCGAAAATAAATACCAAGTCAGCGTGAACAGTACGGGAGTACTGTTCATCTATTTATAGGCACGGGACGCAGCCCATGTAAAATTACACCCATGCCCTTTACATTTGCTAATAACTCTATAGCAATCCATCGGGGTCCAAATAGCCTTTTCCCTTTTAAGTCGGTTTCTTTTTCTGCTATCATGCCGAAGCTCCCCTGCGCATAGCTTCGGCTCTGCGCCATCCTTCATACTCTTTGTGCATCTTCATGCTGTGGTTTTGATTTGTGCCCGAAGGTACCTGTTTACACATTATACTCCAGAGACATAGTTAAATCATGTTTTTGAGGACCTTCGGAAGCCGAAGGCCCCCAACAATAATCATAGTGAATAATAATGGAAGTAGAAGCATATGAAACATGAGAAGTATCGTGAATATAGCATCATGAATGAATATAAACAATATTGAATTACATTTATACCTTTGACTTGACAGAAGGCAAAAATCCAAGTGTCACGTGCAAGTGAATATAAGTTCGCTTGAACAGTACGGGGTTACTGTTCATCTATTTATAGGCACGGGACGCAGCCCAGTCAAAATTACATTCATTCCCTCGACAAATAACTATAAACATGACACAAACTATTATGGACTGATCGGTCTTTTCCTCTTTAGGTTGGTGCAGCCCTTCGTCTCAAGGCATGTATGTCACTATGTCGAAGCTCCCTGGATCGTAGCTTCGGCCTGTACCTTCGTGATGTGTCTGCTTATGTGCCAACTTGCTTAGAGGACCTTCGGCAACGAAGCAGACCCCTCAACACAACCCCTGTTCAGGAGAAGATGAAGGCAACATGGAGGACTTTCAGGAGTTTTAGGACTTCGATGAGTTCTAGAGTAGATTAGCGGCAAACCCCTAGTCAGCTGCCTATGAAGGCCTTATCGTACTCTGTTTCGTTAGCACTTTGATTTATGTTTAAAGTTAATGACTATGTGGATATTTCAGACATCATGATATAATAAAGTACTACTACTTTTCGCTATTATTTAAGCACTGTGTGATGATGTCCAATTATGTAATCGCTGTGTACGTGAATTTTTGATCCTAGCAAGTATATGGTTCGTATTTGGTTTACCTTCCAAAACTGGGTGTGACAGCAGTGTTGACTGTAGGACCACTAACCTAGAGTAGCAATGACCGTTCTAAGGATTATATACCCTCACTCTCACCTTGACCTCTGGTGTCACTTCAAAAGTCGGTCATCTTGACCAACCCTATGTTATACTACCACATATATACTACACCTTGCTAAAACTTTATTTTATTCTGCTTATGGTTTACTTGCTGGTCATATATATCTATTCTTATTCTTATGCTTATGACATCTTTTGTAGATGGCTCGCCTTAGGCACACCGCACGTAAGTCAGTGATCCCTTTCCTGCCCTCTCGCATTGCGGAATGTCCACTTCACCGCACATTGTCCGGACAGTCGAGTCACCTAGAGAGGCTGCACCATCGCATACGCGAGGAGCTGGAACGCCGATGTCAGGAGAGGGAGCAGCAGGACTCTTCCTCCTGCCTCAGCGGAAGGTGGATTCTAGGAGGCATCCCTCCTCTGTGCTCCAACTAGTGGCGCCCCCTACACCACCATAGGGCACCGCAACTGCTAGAGAAGACTCCGATGGAGGCGACGATGATGGCAGCTCAAGCCACAGTATGGAGCTTTTGGAGGAGTAGGAGCCGAAGAGGTGGGTCGCCCGACCCATCACTCGTGACGTCGCTCGCTGTTGTCACTTCCACAATGCTCTCGACACAATGTTGCATCGGGCTTTTGACCTACACACGTGGTCAATCGAGTATCGTTGTGTGGTCTACCAGCACAGTCGCGGGACGTACCCGGACCGCTGGAAGGCTACATGCCTTGTGCGCCATCCGGATGATGACCTCTGAGGTGCAGAGGCCTACTCAGAGCACTATGCTATCTCTGAGAGGGACATGCTGAGGCAACCATGCAGTATACTGCATGGAGTGCGCTTTCGCAGTATTGCTCGTTGTTTAGTGGGTGGCTGACGGTCTTAACCTTAAGTACTACCCCAGTCGTTCGACTGGTAGTACCAGGAGTGTGATTGTCTCACATGTTGGTGAAGGCAATCCTAGGTTGAGCAACACAGTCAACTTGGTCGCCGTGCTCGACACCAAGCTGGACCACACTCTTGACGAGTTGAGCAAGGCTCATGCGGAGATCATGGAACTGCGTGCTGAGTGCTTGGAGCACCGCCATCTGGAGGATGGATTCCCCGCTCCTACTGAGACTCAACACCCTTACCGCTCGTCGCCCCATGGTCATCATCCTTAAGGCGCCCTTGACTGCAGAACCAAGATAGACTTGTAACCTTAGATCGCTAGCATCGGAGTTTGTAATAAATGCTTAAGTCAAGTGTCTTAGTCTTAGCTAGTCTTAGATGGTCAGGATAGTTTGCTTATCTTGTGTTTCTATGCTTATCATGGTGAACTTATGTTGGATTTGGATCTTTGTAATGATTGTTACCAAAATGTGGGTGTCTCTTGCAATTTGGTTTAGCCATTAAGTTAATAAAGTTAGTCATTTAGTTGGGAAACCTTTTACTTCTACTATCCTCTTTATCTGAGAAGCTGTGTTTGGCTGTGTTGAGATTTAGTGATGGTGCTTGTTCATTTAGTATGACGAAGATCTCTATGTGCCTTTTCTTATGCTGAAAGATTTCAAGATCAATTCTGATGTGTGAATGTCTTCCATAGATGTCTGACAACAGGCGCCGAGGAGGGGGGCATACTCAACAAGAGCAGCAAGCCCCACAAGATGAGGCACCCCATCAGTTACCTCCCCCGCCACCCCCAATGTCAGTGGAGCTAATGTTCTTCTAACAAACCCAAGCAGTGCAAGGTATCGGTCAGACCCTTGCAGTCATGTAGCAGGCTCAACAACAACCTCAACCACAATCACGAGTGCAGATGCCACAGATGCCAAGAGACAAGTGTTCTGAGTTCATGAGAGGTCATCGCCCAGTTTTCGCCCACTCTGTCGACCCCATGGACGTCGAAGACTGGTTGCACACAGTGGAGCGAGAACTACACACCGCCCAATGCAATGATAGGGAGAAGGTCATGTATGGTCCCCATCTGATAAGGGGAACAGCTAAGTCTTTGTGGGAGTCCTATCTCGCCACCCATGCCGACCCTAAAGCTACTTGGGAGGAACTCAGAGAAAATTTATGTCGGTACCATGTTCTAGAAGGTCTGATGATAGTGAAGGAGAAGTTTCTAGCACTGAAGCAGGGACCCATGTCCGTCAGTGAGTACAGGGACAGATTTCTGCAGCTATCTCGCTATGCACTCGAAGATGTCAACAATGATGCAAAGAGACAGTACATGTTCTTGAGAGGTTTGGTCGACCCCCTGCACTACTAATTGATGAATCACACTTTCCCTACCTTCCAACATCTGATTGATAGAGCAATAATGACTGAGAGGAAGCGCAAGGAGATGGAAGATGGAAAGCACAAGATTGGTGGACGGCACATCAGGAACAGCAGCCGACCCTGCTTCTCGGGCAATTTAGCACAACAGTTCAAGCAGAGTCACCCACAGGGATATTAGCAACAGAATCAACATCCATATCAACAACAATTCCAAAGGCAGTACCCTCAGTAGCAGCAGCAGTACCGCCAGCACATCCAACCAGGAAGAAATCAGTATAAGAGATAGAGCAATCAGGCACCTTGCCTTCCTACCCCAGCAACAAATCAAAACAACCAGGAAGTCCTAGCACCAGGAGGACCAAGCCTAGCACTACATCTCGCACAGGGACGACCAAGCCAGCGGCGCCCCCTGCCAAAGGCGCCGCTTCTTCCACTGGACGTACACGGGATATTCAGTGCCATCGTTGCAGAGGGTTTGGGCACATGATTCGGTACTGCCCAAACAAGCGTACCTTGCTTATACGCGACAATGGTGAGTACTCTTCAGCCAGTGATTCCGGGGAAACTAGTCATGCTATGATTGCCACTAACCATGCAGAAAATGAGGAAGTCCACGTTGATCCCATCGACGCCGATAGGTATGAGAGTCTTGTTGTGCAGCGTGTTCTGATGAGGACATCACTATGAGTACGACTACACCAGCAGCACCTCAACATCAAGCGCCACTTCCTTCATTAGCTGGGCCAATCACTCGGGCCCGTGCCAGAGATCTTAACTTCGTCATTGTGCTAAAGAATGAGGGCCCAGAAGAATAGACGACCAGCCCAACTGCGGCCCATAGTGGACGACCTAGGGTTGGCCGCCCCTAGGGGCTGCGCCCCCTCTCTATTTAAACAGGAGCTGCGCCTCCTTTGTTCTTCGAGTTTTGTTTTACATTAGCTTTAGCTACTCTCAAACACGTGCAAATCTGCGCTGTCTTCGTGTATTCAGAACTCCACCCTCGAGCAATAGATTAGATTGCTCGCATCTTTTTCTTGTTCGTTCTTCGATTGCGCACAGGAAACGATCTTCGTGATCAGGCCGATCTCGCATCAGCAAGGTCGGTAACCCCAGGGAGTTGGTTCAGCGATTGCATTGGCGCCTCGGGCTTGCTCATTGTAGTCGGATCGCAAGGGTCATCTTCCGTCAAATCGGAATTATCTCTACTCGCCGAAAGATCGGGCACCTCAGCTACATCAATTGGTATCAGATTTCCAGGTTGATCGGTGAGTTTATCGAGAGTTTTTTTTCCTACAGTCCACAAAACCACATAAAAATTCAGGTTAGACCTTATACCAGCACCCTTTTGAGCCTCGCACCTTCTTTCAATAATCTGAATTGTTGAATTTGTGTGCTTTTGCGTCATTTGTTGCTGGTCGCATTGTGTTTTTTCTCACCATCCTTCTTTTTCCTTGTTTTTCTCCTTCGGTTACATCAAACCCTAGCGCGCCACAGCCATCTTCCTTGTTTTTCTCCTTCGGTTACATCAAACCCTAGCGCGCCGCAACCATCTTCCTTGTTTCTCTCCTTCGTTACATCAAACCGAGTCAACGCCACAAACTGAGTCAACGCCGCTTCCTTGTTTTTCTCCTTCGGTTACGTAAAAAAAACAGAAAAAAAAGAAAAGAAAAAAAAGAAAAAGAAAGAGAAAGGATAGAACCAGAGAACAAACAAAAAAATAGGGAAAGAAAACAAAGCGGTTGTCTCATCTCGGTCGTTTTAACCATAACTTGAGGTACCTTCCTTAAACCGGGCATAACTTTTCGCTCGGTTGTCCAAAAAATCTGAAATTTTTACAGGAGCTTGTTGACACCATTTTGAGGCCGGTCGAACTCACCTTCGGTCTGTTTGAGTTTCGACAAAATTGTCAAAAAAATTCAGGAAAATAAAGAAAAAATTTGTCAAAGTTCTCGCACGCTTTTCAGAGAACTTCCTGATTTTCTGTAGACCACATCTGAACTCTATTTTAGGTGAAACTTTGTGTAGCTCCTATTTTGTTGCTCCTTGTACTGAAAAAATATAAAAAAAATCATACAAAAAAGAAAAACAAAATCACATGTGATTCTTACTAGTGCCTTTTTGGCCTCGCTAGTACAATATTTACGGTACTGCCATTCTGCTAGTTCCATCCGTCCTTTGCACTTGTGGCCAGCAATATAGTTTCGTGTTTTGCACTATAATTCAACTTTGCATTATTGCTTGATCATGCTAATCCTTGACTTGAGTGCAGCCTACCCAAAACTCCACATATTTCTACGACGAGAAGGTTTCTGTTTCTCCACGCAATCGCTCATCCAATCTTTCACCGGTTCCACCTTTTGGTTGCAGTTCACCACTGTGGCTTGGTAAGAACGGATAAGAACTTGATAACAGCATTCCATTGAGCGAGTTGTCACCACCATTTCCCTCTTGTCGTTGGTTTTTCTCCTTTTGGTGTTTTGGTGTTTGCGCTAACTATGGCAGGAGCACACGACATGGTGGATGCCCAGTTGCTGGAAGTAAGGGGACAAGTTGATGGACTTGCTGCTGACATTAGGACGATGCATGAATGGCTTGATTCAACGATCACTTCGACGACCGAGCATGTCAACCAGCTTGACCTTGCTCAAACGGGGACTCGCACCACACTCGACACCATCCTAGCACGCCTTGATGCGTTGACCACAAAGATGGAGCAGGACTACGGCGGTGACACTGAGCAGGACGATGGAGATCGTCGTGGTCGTGCACGCCGTGTCGTTCGTCATCCCCCTAATGACTTATTTTCTAAGATTAAATTTAAAATTCCACCTTTTAATGGCAAATATGATCCTGCTGCATATCTTGATTGGGAGTTAGAGGTTGAACAAAAATTTTCATGCCATGATATTGCTGCACATTCTTAGGTTAAAGCTGCTATTAGTGAATTTACTGATTTTGCCTTAATTTGGTGGCGTGAGTATAAAATAAAACATCCCACTGCCATTCCAACCACTTGGGATCAGTTGAAAGCTGCGATGCGACATCGATTTGTGCCTTCGTATTATGCTCATGATTTGCTTAATAAAATGCAGCGTTTTTCGCAAGGTTCTCAATCTGTTGAGGACTATTTCCAGGAGTTACAAAAAGGTATGATTCGTTGTGGGATATTGGAGGACAACGACGCTGCTATGGCACGTTTTCGTGGTGGTTTAAACCGCGAAATCCAGGATATACTTGATTATAAGGAATATTATGATATGACTACTTTATTTGAATATGCTTGCAAAGCTGAACGTGAACTGCAGGGATGCCGTTCGAAGCCATATTCTAACCCTTTTGCAGGATGAAGCTCGACATCCACCTCAGCACCAGTTCCCCCTGCGCCATCCACGTCCACCTACTCTACGCGAGAAGACGACCAAACCAGCCAACACTTCCCCACCCACAGGTCGTACACGGGATATTCAATGTCGTCGCTGTAGAGGATTTGTGGCGGAACCACCCGAATTATTCCAGCTTAAGTGCCTAAGTCACGCCTCAGGGGCTGTAACGTAACACACTTAAATCGGAATAACCCGTCAGTCCCTCAGATCTAGTCTGATGGAGCCACTTAACCAGGATCAAATTCCACAATCTCACTCGAAGGTGAGTCACAGAAGAAATACAATAAAATAGGACACCTCAAATTAAGGGTTCACGAAGTAAAATGCAGCGGATAATCGATGTCGTCAGTATCGAGGAAATGGGCAAGGCCTAGCCCACTACTCCTCGTGCTCCTCTCCTGCCGGAGCAGCATCCCACTCGATCGTCCAACCCGGTGGCAGGGTGGTAGGCCAAGTCACACCATCAACCATTTCCTGAATGGTACCTGCAAAAATTATGCCACAAGCAAGGCTGAGTATACTAATACTCAGCTAGACTTACCCAGTGTGAGGAATCTACTCATCTACCTTAGACTATGCAGCTGTTTGGCTGAGGGGTTTGGTTTGCCAAAAGCACTAGCTGTTTCTAAAATCCTTTTTTTAGCTTTTCAACTTCTATCATCATTAACTTAGCTAGGTTTGCTCCTTCTAAGCATACATGGTGACCAGCATTTAGTTCAATCAACAAGTTATCTCATGTAACCTCATTTCACTTCTTACTCGATGGCAGTACAAGGGGTCAAGCAGTCTCATAAGCTGCGAGAAGCAGACGATTCGAATCGAGTTTTTAACCTTGCAAGGTAAACCTAAACACACGGCATGTCAGGGTTCTCCGACCCCAGACATGACAACCGTCCCCATCAATTCCCCGTTCGCGTCCAGGCCTCACCGCCTTGGCATACAATGCTCCACTGACCCCGGCTGCCGCCGTGCAGTGACCGCACTTGTACCCACCATAGCTAGCATGGGAGACTCAGTCTCAGGTCGCATGAGGGATAAAGTCCGCGCCCGGCTTCACTCAGGTACTAGGTTTACCGGTAACCATTTTTCCCGGCATGTGCTTAGTACGTTCAAAAGCTTGACTTAGGTATCCACACATTAATCCTTAATTCTTTTTCCCGTCTCGTGGTCAAGGCATCCTCCCTGGATCCAAGTCCATAGACTAACATAGATCCCGTTATCAAGATGAATACAATCAATTCCTGACCTCGCGCGAGTGCTAGAAAAATCACTCGACTTCTACCGAGATCCTGATTAGCGAAGCAGCTACTCGACCTAGCATACTAGTATTCATCTCAAAAAGGAATCCTAAGTTCATGCATCTAGAGGTTTCAAGCAACTCCTACACTTAAGTGCACATTACAAACCTACAAACATTAAGTGTAGTAAAATAGCATATATAAACGGTTATGCATAAAACCGGGGCTTGCCTTCAATTGCTGGGGCTGCAGGGAGATCCTCGATAGTAGCCTCGGAAGCCTGCTACTGGTCCTCCTCTTGGACAAATCCTTGCTCGGGGATGAGCACGTACTCTCTGTCGGCAAGATTACAATCTAATGAATGCAATGCGTAAGATATATGCATGATATGGTATGTGCTTTAGAAATTACAACTTTTGACGGTGTATGATCTACTTGAGTTAGACAAGGTTAAACCTTACTTATGTGAGACCTTTGGGTGGTATACTTAGTAAATTGGATCAAACTTAGCCAAGGTAAGTGGTAGGTTTATTTTCTTTGGGGTTCCACTGAATTCCTTTTAACGTTGGTGAGTTTTGACAAGAATTCAAGTTGGACTTATTGGAGTGAGGTTTATTCCTTCTTCCTTTTTCTTTATTCTTCTTAAGTCTTTGGAGTGGGTTTGAACTACAAGTTGTTTTAATAAAATCCCAAAAATTCTGTTAAAATTACAGTGGCTTATTACTAGTGTAAAATTTTCTGTCTCAAAATTTGGGGTTCAAAAAGTGAATAGTTTTCTTTGGACAAAAATACCAAATTTCAGGGCAGAAGGGGTGATTTGAACTACAACTATTAATTAAAAGTAGGTAATCCTCTAAAATTTATTTTTGCTGGCCTTTAGGTGCTATAACATGATTTGACACAAATTTTTAGCCATTATTGCCTATTAACTATTTTACTAGGGTTTTCTCAAGTTTCTAGCCAAAGGGGTGCTTTCTACTACCACTATATTTGAAAAATATCAAACAACAGACTTCTGGTTTTTCTTAGCTTCTATTTTGTGCAAGAGCAATCATTCTGAAGTTTGGCATCTTTTTGCTTAAGGGAAGGGGTGGTACGCATTTATTGGATTAAATGGCCTTTCTTATAAAATATTAGCAATAGGTAATATTTTGCATCTTTTTAATGGGTTTGCATTTTTCTCTGGTGGCCTATCTTATTATTGACTTAGCAAAATTTTATTTGCCCATTATTGTATTATTATGGGTTACTCATGATTTATTTGGAAAAATGACTCACTATCATATTATATTTATTTACCTTTCTTAAAATGATGGGTTGGGGTGTATATTATTTTTGTAGTGGGGTTCTGGTGATTACAAGTCCACTGGATTTTTATTATCAATTTTAGGTCTGGTTTTGTAATTTTAATAATTGATTTCCAGTTGGAATAATGCTAAACAAAATATTTTATTTAAAAACTGATCTGGAATAAAGGTCTCTTTATTTTTCCTAGGTTCTCTGTTACTTAAGTAGATTAGGAAAAATAATTTCACTCACTGTTCATTAATCTCTAAGGCCTTTCTGTTTTTTCTAAGTTTTGGGCAGAAATGGTTTTTAATGAATATTTACACTATATTCTTGAATACTGGGGTTCCTACTATTTTTAAACAGTGTCTAAATGAGGTTTGAATACCTACAAATTTTCTTAGGTTCAGTATAGAAGCAAAACTAATTTTCCTTAATTAAACAAGGTTTGGTCAGTTTCTGTTTTTAATTGTAAACTTAAAAATTAGAACAGAAAGCATAGGGTTTATTATTTTTAAATGATAGTTCACAATATTTAGGATCTAGCAAAATTAGTTTGACAATTTTTGATTAAGAATTCATCAAGTTATGGATTTTCTAAGTTCCCTGGTTATTTAAAAAGATTAACAGAATTGATTAAATGGAAAACTACTTTGCGCTGGGGTCCCTGGCGGGTGTTTCAAGTTTTTCCTCACGAATCAGTCCCTGGGCTACTATTCACATGAGACACTGACATTGCAGAAAACCCCTCGGGTTCTTCTAATCCTAACCCGAGGTCCTTCTCCTAACTTAAACAGTGCCCGCGGCGGAAGAAAGGGCGGAGGGGCTTACCGGCGACGAGATTGCTCCGGTGAAGTGGTCGAGGATGTAGGGGAGGTCTCGGGGATCACAACGATGTGCGGGTCGCCGTCGGGGGTGGTCGGAGTTGGCCGGTCCGCGTGCGTAGGCGGGGGAGCTCGTCGGCGGCGAGGAGTCCGGCCTATCCAGGGCGAAATTGACCAATCAAACGGGTCAGAGAGCTTCAACAGGGATCCATGAAGGGGTGCGCGCGAGGAATTGAAGAATGGCTCACCGGAGAGCTTGGTCCGCGCACGGGGGCGGGCGACCGAAGTCCGGCGAGGGTGATCTCGGGCTTCTGGTGAAGTCCTGCCGGGTCCGAGGGCTTGGAGAGCTTCACGGGCCTATGGCGAAGCTAACAGAAGCACTGGCGCGGCTTAGGGGCGACTAGGGTGGGCTGGCCACCGTGGTCGAAGCTTTAGCGGCAATGGCGGGCGGAAAAGAGCTCGCCGGAGCTAAGGAGGGGTGGCTGGCCGGTGATGGTGAGCACGGGGTGAAGTGAGGCACGCCCGGGGATGCTTTATAGGCGCAGGCGGGCACGGCCGAGGACAAGGGCGCGCGGCGGACTTGACCGAACGCCAGGGCGAGCGCGCGCGCAGGTTGGGCGAGCGACGGCGTGCCGACCAGGGTCGAACACGTGTGTCCGTGCATTCTGCCCAAGTTCTGGCGCGTGTGGTCACTCATCCGAGCCTGCTCTCGCCTTGGTCAGTGCACAAAACCTCTTCTCCTCCCTACAAGCTACCGATCTTGTGTGAGGGTCATAGGATTTTGCCTACAGGTTGCAGAGATATGGAGCCCAGAAATCCGGTTTGTCTCCCTACTCAAATCCGAGGCAAATCCAGGGCTTTGTCGTGTCTAGGGCTCGCGTCCCAATGCCATCTTCTGGCATACGACAGAGGGGTTAGTTAGGCACGTTTTTGTTAATGGGGCCATTAGGATTTGAGTTAGGGATCAAGGTGAACACGCTTGATCTTTGGCTCAAGGTCTGAAATTCAAAATTCTGAAATTCAGAATTTCCTATTGAGTCCCCACATGAGAAGCTTGTTTGTGGTTTTATTTGAATTATTTTGGCCAAGCTTCTTCAATCTTTATTGTTTCTTATTAAATATACTTCAATGTTTATAATTGGCCCAAGTCATGATTTTAAATTTTTCATACTCTTTTCTTGAATTTTGCTCATTGGGCTCAATTAGGGTTTTTGTTGGGGTTGCACATTTTACCTTTTGAAAACCCATTTGTTTTGAATATGATACTTTTAAGTATATGCTTGGTGTATCATTTATTCTTAAGTGAATTTGATGTTCATGCTCAAGTTGGTTCATATAAAATGATGGTTCTTGGGTTAGCATATTGAGAGAAACCCTAGGTGACACTGGGGTGTCACAGCCTTCCCCCCTTGAAGGAATCTCGTCCCGAGATTCTGGTCAGGGTCCTCCCAGGGTGAAGCGAAGGGTGAGACTTATAGGAAGTGGGTGATTATTGTTGTTATTAGATCAAACTACTCTTCGAATGTCATTCTCTTTGCATCTTCAGAAGGAAGTCCTTCTTAAATTTTGTTTCGTGATTACTTTATCCTGAATTAAGATTATATCTTTAGAATTTAGATTCGAAGGGCAGGAGGAGGGGTTGGGTGTGATTACGTACCAGTTTCCTTAGCTAGGCAATCGGGGAAGTTGGATCTCAAGAATTCCTCAGTTTCCCAAGTAGCTTCTTCCTCTGAGTGATTACTCCACTGGACCTTGTACATCTTGATCGATTTAGCCCGAGTTGATCTTTCCTTGCAATCCAGAATCTTGGAAGGGTACTCTTGGTACGATAGATCTGGTTCTATCTCTAATTCTGGCTCTGCTAAGATCTCGGTCGGCAATCGAACGCACTTCTTCAGCTAAGATACATGGAACACACTGTGAATGGTGGACATCTTTGGAGGTAACTTCAACTTATATGCCACGGGTCCACATGCTTCGATGATCTCATAAGGTCCAATGTAACGAGGGGCTAACTTGCCTTTAATTCCAAACCTCTGCACTCCCTTGGTGGGTGATACCTTGAGGTACACGAAATCTCCCACCTTGAACTGGAGAGGTTTCCTTCTTCTATCATGGTAACTCTTCTGCCTGGCCTGAGCAGCTTCTAGATTCTTCCTGATTAGTTTGACCTTCCTTTCGGCTTCAGTCACTAAGTCAGGTCCAAAAACTCCTCTTTCTCCAGGTTGAGACCAATTGAGTGGTGTCCTGCACCTTCTTCCATAGAGAGCTTCGAAAGGTGCCATCCTTAGGCTAGATTGATAACTGTTGTTATAAGCAAACTCTAACAAGGAGAGGTGCTTATCCCAGTTCTTGCCACAATCGATTGCACAAGCTCTCAGCATATCCTCCAGAATTTGGTTTACCCTCTCTGTCTGACCATCAGTCTGTGGGTGGTAAGCTGAACTTCTGATTAGCTTAGTTCCCAAAGACTCCTGCAGTTGTTCCCAAAATCTGGCAACAAATTGGGCTCCTCGGTCAGAAACAATGGTCCGAGGTAATCCGTTCAAACACACGATCCAGTCAATATACAATTCTGCATACTTCTGAGCCTTATCAGTGGTGTGCACAGGAAGAAAATGTGCCACTTTCGTCAGTCGGTCCACAATAACCAAAATCGAATCATGATGACGAGAGGTGTTGGGCAGATCCACAATAAAATCCATACTGATGTCATCCCATTTCCATGAAGGTATAGATAGGGGTTGCAAGGCTCCAGCTGATTTCAAGTGGCTTGCCTTTACCCTCTGACTGGTGTCACATTCCGATACATACTGGGATATCTCCCTCTTCATTCTGGTCCACCAATACAAAGGCTTCAGATCATGGTACATTTTGGTGCTTCCTGGATGCATAGAGAATTTGGAGAGATGAGCCTCATCCAAAATTTTCCTCTTGAGGTCCTGGTTTTTAGGAATCACCAATCTGCTTTTGAACCATAACACACCCTTTTCATCTTGGCGGAAACAATTATACTTCTCAATCTTCTGATGGAGATTCTTCTTGATAATCTGCACTCCCTTGTCACTGAGCTGGGCCATGATGATCTGGTCTTGCAAAGCTGGCTCAACAGAAAAGTGAGACAACGAACCAGAAGGAATCACTTCTATTTGCATCTTGCTCAACTCATCACACAAGGTGTTGATGCGAGAATCCATCAGAATACAATTGCACTGCAACTTCTGACTCAAGGCATCTGCTACCACATTGGCCTTTCCTGGGTGATAATGTACCTCCAGGTCATAATCCTTGATCAGCTCTAGCCATCTTCTCTGCTGCATGTTGAGATCAGCCTGAGTAAAGATGTACTTAAGGCTCTTATGATCAGTGAACATGTTGCAGTGGGTCCCCATTAAATAGTGTCTGCACATTTTTAATGCATGAACCACTGCTGCCAACTCGAGGTCATGAGTGGGATAATTTTGCTCATGAGTCCTGAGTGCTCTTGAGGCATAAGCAATGACTCGGTTGTCTTGCATTAAGACACATCCTAGTCCAGTGCCAGAGGCATCACAATATACATCAAAAGGCTTGCTGTTGTCGGGTTGCGCTAATACTGGTGCTGTGGTCAGATGCTGCCTTAACGCATGGAAGGCATCTTCGCACTTCTGAATCCAAACAAACTTGGCTTCTTTCTTCAGCAACTCAGTTATAGGCTTTGCAATTCGAGAGAAATCCGGAATAAATCTTCGGTAATAACCAGATATTCCCAGAAAACTCTGAATCTGACGGACAGTCGTTGGTGGCTTCCAGTTCATCACTTCTTGCACTTTATCAGGATCAACAGCTATTCCTGCCTGAGAGATAGTGTGACCCAAGAATTTGATTTCCTTTAGCCAAAAATCACACTTGGACAACTTGGCATAAAGGTGGTGCTCTCACAGACGTTGAAGCACTACATGCAAATGCCCGGCATGTTCTTCTTCGTTCCTCGAGTACACCAAGATATCATCGATGAAAACCACTACGAATTTGTCCAATTCAGGCATGAAAACAGAATTCATCAGATACATGAAATACGCTGGTGCATTTGTCAGCCCGAATGACATCACCAAAAATTCATATAGCCCGTATCTGGTTGAGAATGTCGTCTTCGGAATATCGCTTGCTCGTATCTTGATCTGATGGTAGCCAGAGCGAAGGTCTATTTTGGAAAACACCTTGGCCCCGACCAACTAGTCAAAAAGAACATCAATACAAGGCAAAGGATACTTGTTCTTGATAGTTACCGCATTAAGAGGGCGGTAATCTATACACAGCCTCAAGCTTTCATCCTTCTTTTTCACAAATAGTGCTGGACATCCCCAAGGCGAAGTACTTGGGCGAATAAATCCCTTATCCAACAACTCTTGCAATTGCTTCTTCAATTCTACCAACTCAGCGGGTGGCATTCGGTAGGGCCTCTTGGAAATTGGGGCCGTTCCCGGTTGCAACTCAATGGCAAATTCAATATCCCGGTCCGGTGGCATTCCTGGCAATTGATCAGGAAAGACATCTGCATACTCACAGACCACTGGGATCTTCTTCAGCGGTAACTCCATCATAGAGAAAGCATGTGACTATGTAGAACCTTGACTAGGCAGAATTAAGCTGAAGTTCGAACAGAACGGAGAATTAACTTCCACGGTACGGCTCGCTACATCAAGCACAACTTGGTGCAAGGTCATCCAATTAGCTCCCAGAATAATGTCCACATTTTCCAAACCCAGCACAAGAAGAGTGGTTTTGACAATGTGGCTCCCTAGCTGAATAGGCACACTTTGGTTTAATTGATTAGTTGAAATTTTACCCCCAGGTGTGACTATCATGAATGACCCTTTTGAGTGAGAGAATGGCAGTTCACATTTAGCACTGAACTTCTGGCTAATGAAACTATGAGATGCATCAGAATCAAACAGAATTAAAGCAGGTTGATTATAAACTGAAAAGATACCGGTCATGTTAGGAACTCCTTCAGGTACTTCCTCCAGAGTAGTGAAGTTGAGCTTCCCTTGCCTGACTTGTACCTTCTGCTTTCTTCCCTTGTCTTGACTTGGTGCTGGCATCTGCCTCTGCTGGTTCCTGGGACAATTCTTGGCATAGTGGCCCACATTGCCACAACTGAAACACTTGTTCCCATTGCCCTGGCGGAACTGCTGCTGCTGTGGAGGCTGATTGTTCCTTGGAGCGGGAGCTGGGAAGCGGTTGGGTGCTGGCTGCTGCTGCTGAGGTGGCCTAATCACCCATCTGCCTGCCTGCTGCTGGAAGCCCCTGCTCTGATTGTGAGAAACAATCCAAAACCTCTGAGCCTGAGCGGATGGTGCTGCCATTGGTGCCTTTCTCTTCTTCTCTGCCCGGTGAGCTACAATGCAGTCCTCCTAGGAGATGGCCAGGTTGACCAACTCATTGAAGCTATCAGCCCGGACAGTGTTGAGTTGTTCCCGCAGCTTGGTGTTAAGACCCCTGCGGAAGCGGTCTCCCTTCTTCTCATCAGAATCAGCATGGTACCCTGCATACTGGCATAGGTCGTTGAAGGCTTGCGCATACTGCAGTACCGTGCGGGTTCCTTGATTAATGGCCAGAAATTCATTTAGCTTTCGATCAAGAATGCTACCTGGGATGTGGTGTCCTCTGAAGGCAGTCTTGAATTCTTCCCAAGACACCTCACGATCAGCGGGGAGCATAGCACGGAAGTGGTCCCACCAAGTCCGAGCAGATCCGCGAAGCTGCTGCGCGGCGAAGCGGGTCTTGGTAGCAACATGGCAGTCTCCCGTGAGGAGGGGAAACTTGGACTCGACAACGCGAAGCCACACGTCGGCGTCCAACGGATCCTCTGTCTTGGTGAACAAGGGTGGCTACGTGCTTAGAAACTCCTGGTAAGTTGCCATTGCCGGAGGTCGCTGATGCTGGCCTCCACCATGCTGCTGAGGGTGGGGCTGGCGCTGCAAGAGCTGTTGCAGAATCTCATTCTGCTGGGCCATCAGCTCCTGCACTGTGGGAGATGGAGGAGGTGGCGGGGGAACCTGCTCGTTATGCCCGCGACGCTGCCTAGTTGCCATCTGAAAACAGAAATTGCCGCCATTGTTATCCCATCTCACTGCTTCGAACAACAAGATATCATCTCATATGGAAGGAAAAAATGCCATAGTCATAATATTAGGTTTGAAATTAAGATAACATGGTGACAACATCCCACAGATTTCAAAGGTTCACAGGGTTACATCAATCAGGGGAAAGTACCCCTGAGCCTAGTCCAAAATCTGACATTAACTAAGCTTGCATAGGTTTCTATCCACCTAAAAGTGTTGAAGTGACTGCTTAACCCTGAGCAGTGGAAGCGACACTAGATGCGGGTGAAGGGGGCATCGCGGAGGTAGTCCCATTGGCACCAGGGGCTGGTCCTAGCTCCTCGGGATCCTCATCTCCCTCGCTTCCGGCTTCATTGGCCTCCATCTCTAAGTGGTGCATGTCCAGGTGGTCATCCGCTTCTTCGAGTTCCCTCTGCACATCGTGAAGCTGGTTCTCCAAGACATCAATGGTGTTGTCTCCGATCTCCACCTGCTGCTCTAAGGTGGTAATGCGCTGGCTCAGCCTTTCCACCTGCAGATCCTTCTCCACTAACTCGGAGGATAGATCGACCACAAAATCTTCTCTGCTATCGAGAGTGAGCTTGGTGGTATGAGCGATGTTAGCGAGGTGCGCCATAGCATCGCTCTGAAGGGCCTGAAGGCGGTACAGCGCACTCATGCACTGAACGGTGACCCTCCCAACCAAGTCAGGATACATTGCCCATACATCCTTCACATGGCTCACGCGGTTACACCACATGGGATCATCTCTCTTCTCAGCAGGGAAGAGTCCTAAAGGGTGCATCACCATCTCCAGGGGATGGTAGCCACAAAAAGTCGTCAAAGTCTTCATGGCTGCTGCTTCGACAGTGTCGTCCGTCCTGAGTCCAATCGTCTCGGAATCAAGAGAACGCCAACCGGGCTAAAGAGGATGAGCCTCCAAAGTCAGCCAGACCCGACAACGAGGTACCCGATGCTCCACATACAACTGCACCGTGTACAAAGGGGGCGTAGGGTAACCGGCGGAGTTAAGCACTTCCCACAAGATGGAAGGAAAGCCATCACGAGAAAGGAAGTCAGAACTGAAACGAGTGTCTCCTCCACTGGCTGGGGTAGGTGAATTCATCTGCGGAAGGGAACCAAAGGTAAAGATTATGGTGGAAGGAAAAGAAAAAGAGAGCCCGGATGGTTTTAAAGAAAGTGGGTTAGCTCAAGTTTTTAATTCCCTTTTGTGTTTATAATGCATGCATGCTGAAGGTAACGTTGCCTCTCAAAAATAGGGTGCTTTTAGGGCATCCCTAAAAATATAAGTACGGGCCCACGGGCCTAATTAATTAGCCACCTATTTCTCCCTCTATGCCTAAGGCCTTTCGTCCTAGGTCTAGCGATCTAGTCCTGACGATCCTTAGCAGTTTCTAGGCAAGTTTTAGATTTTGAAAATTGGTATTCATGGTTTATTGTCCTTCTCTGTGGTGGAATTTGCTCCGATACTAGCTGTGGCGGAACCACCCGAATTATTCCAGCTTAAGTGCCTAAGTCACGCCTCAGGGGCCGTAACGTAACACACTTAAATCGGAATAACCCATCAGTCCCTCAGATCTAGTCTGATGGAGCCACTTAACCAGGATCAAATTCCACAATCTCACTCGAAGGTGAGTCACAGAAGAAATACAATAAAACAGGACACCTCAAATTAAGTGCTGAATTATTACATAAATCGGAGTTTTTGAGTAGCAAGTAAGGGTTCACGAAGTAAAATGCAGCGGATAATCGATGTCGTCGGTATCGAGGAAATGGGCAAGGCCTAGCCCACTACTCCTCGTGCTCCTCTCCTGCCGGAGCAGCATCCCACTCGACCGTCCAACCCGGTGGCAGGGTGGTAGGCCAAGTCACACCATCAACCATTTCCTGAATGGTACCTGCAAAAATTATGCCACAAGCAAGGCTGAGTATACTAAAACTCAGCTAGACTTACCCGGTGTGAGGAATCTACTCCTCTACCTCTAGACTATGCAGCTGTTTGGCTGAGGGGTTTGGTTTGCCAAAAGCACCAGCTGTTTCTAAAATCCTTTTTTTTAGCTTTTCAACTTCTATCATCATTAACTTAGCTAGGTTTGCTCCTTCTAAGCATACATGGTGACCAGCATTTAGTTCAATCAACAAGTTATCTCATCTAACCTCATTTCACTTCTTACTCGATGCTGTACAAGGGGTCAAGCAGTCTCATTAGCTGCGAGAAGCAGACGATTCGAATCGAGTTTTTAACCTTGCAAGGTAAACCTAAACACACGGCATGTCAGGGTTCTCCGACCCCAGACATGACAACCATCCCCATCGATTCCCCATTCGCGTCCAGGCCTCACCGCCTTGGCATACAATGCTCCACTGACCCCGGCTGCCGCCGTGCAGTGACCGCACTTGTACCCACCATAGCTAGCATGGGAGACCCAGTCTCAGGTCGCATGAGGGATAAAGTCCGCGCCCGGCTTCACTCAGGTACTAGGTTTACCGGTTACCATTTTTCCCGGCATGTGCTTAGTACGTTCAAAAGCTTGACTCAGGTATCCACACATTAATCCTTAATTCTTTTTCCCGTCTCATGGTTAAGGCATCCTCCCTGGTTCCAAGTCCATAGACTAACATAGATCCCGTTATCAAGATGAATACAATCAATTCCTGACCTCGCGCGAGTGCTAGAAAAATCACTCGACTTCTACCGAGATCCTGATTAGCGAAGCAGCTACTCGACCTAGCATACTAGTATTCATCTCAAAAAGGAATCCTAAGTTCATGCATCTAGAGGATTCAAGCAACTCCTACACTTAAGTGCACATTACAAACCTACAAACATTAATTGTAGTAAAATAGCATATATAAACGGTTATGCATAAAACCGGGGCTTGCCTTCAATTGCTGGGGCTGCAGGGAGATCCTCGATAGCAGCATCGGAAGCCTGCTCCTGGTCCTCCTCTTGGACAGATCCTTGCTCGGGGATGAGCACGTACTCTCCGTCGGCAAGATTACAATCTAATGAATGCAATGCGTAAGATATATGCATGATATGGTATGTGCTTTAGAAATTACAACTTTTGACGGTGTATGATCTACTTGAGTTAGACAAGGTTAAACCTTACTTATGTGAGACCTTTGGGTGGTATGCTTAGTAAATTGGATCAAACTTAGCCAAGGTAAGTGGTAGGTTTATTTTCTTTGGGGTTCCACTGAATTCCTTTTAAGCCTTGGTGAGTTTTGACAAGAATTCAAGTTGGACTTATTGGAGTGAGGTTTATTCCTTCTTCCTTTTTCTTTACTCTTCTTAAGTCTTTGGAGTGGGTTTGAACTACAAGTTGTTTTAATAAAATCCCAAAAATTCTGTAAAAATTACAGTGGCTTATTACTGGTGTAATATTTTCTGTCTCAAAATTTGGGGTTCAAAAAGTGAATAGTTTTCTTTGGACAAAAATACCAAATTTCAGGGCAGAAGGGGTGATTTGAACTACAACTATTAATTAAAAGTAGGTAATCCTCTAAAATTTATTTTTGCTGGCCTTTAGGTGCTATAACATGATTTGACACAAATTTTTAGCCATTATTGCCTATTAATTATTTTACTAGGGTTTTCTCAAGTTTCTAGCCAAAGGGGTGCTTTCTACTACCACTATATTCGAAAAATATCAAACAACAGACTTCTGGTTTTTCTTAGCTTCTATTTTGTGCAAGAGCGATCATTCTGAAGTTTGGCATCTTTTTGCTTAAGGGAAGGGGTGGTATGCATTTATTGGATTAAATGGCATTTCTTATAAAATATTAGCAATAGGTATTATTTTGCATCTTTTTAATGGGTTTGCATTTTTCTCTGGTGGCCTATCTTATTCTTGACTTAGCAAAATTTTGTTTGCCCATTATTGTATTATTATGGGTTACTCATGATTTATTTGGAAAATGGCTCATTATCATATTATATTTATTTACCTTACTTAAAATGATGGGCTAGGGTGTTTATTATTTTTGTAGTGGGGTTCTAGTGATTACAAGTCAACTAGATTTTTATTACCAATTTTGGGTCTGGTTTTGTAATTTTAATAATTGATTTCCAGTTGGAATAATGCTAAACAAAATATTTTATTTAAAAACTGATCTGGAATAAAGGTCTCTTTATTTTTCCTAGGTCCTCTGTTACTTATGTAGATTAGGAAAAATAATTTCACTCACTGTTCATTAATCTCTAAGGCCTTTCTGTTTTTCCTAAGTTTTGGGCAGAAATGGTTTTTAATGAATATTTACACTATATTCTTCAATACTAGGCTTCCTACTATTTTTAAACAGTGTCTAAATGAGGTTTGAATACCTACAAATTTTGTTAGGTTCAGTATAGAAGCAAAACTAATTTTCCTTAATTAAACAAGGTTTGGTCAGTTTCTGTTTTTAATTGTAAACTCTAAAAATTAGAACAGAAAGCATAAAGTTTATTATTTTTAAATGATAGTTCACAATATTTAGGATCTAGCAAAATTAGTTTGACAATTTTTGATTAAGAATTCATCAAGTTATGGATTTTCTAAGTTCCCTGGTTATTTAAAAAGATTAACAGAATTGATTAAATGGAAAACTACTTTGCGCTGGGGTCCCTGGCGGGTGTTTCAAGTTTTTCTCACGAATCAGTCCCTGGGCTTCTATTCACATGAGACACTGATATTGCAGAAAACCCCTCGGGTTCTTCTAATCCTAACCCGAGGTCCTTCTCCTAACTTAAACAGTGCCCGCGGCGGAAGAAAGGGCGGAGGGGCTTACCGGCGACGAGATTGCTCCGGTGAAGTGGTCGAGGATGTAGGGGAGGTCTCGGGGTTCACAACGATGTGCGGGTCGCCGTCGGGGGTGGTCGGAGTTGGCCAGTCCGCGTGCGCAGGCGGGGGAGCTCGTCGGCGGCGAGGAGTCCGGCCTATCCAGGGCGAAATTGACCAATCAAACGGGTCAGAGAGCTTCACCAGGGATCAATGAAGGGGTGCGCGCGAGGAATTGAAGAATGGCTCACCGGAGAGCTTGGTCCACGTGCGGGGGCGGGCGACCGAAGTCCGGCGAGGGTGATCTCGGGCTTCCGGTGAAGTCCTATCGGGTCCGAGGGCTTGGAGAGCTTCACAGGCCTATGGCGAAGCTAACCGAAGCACTGGCGCGGCTTAGGCGTGACTAGGGTGGGCTGGCCACGGTGGCCGAAGCTCTGGCGGCAATGGCGGGCGGAAAAGAGCTCGCCGGAGCTAAGGAGGGCTGGCTAGCCGGTGATGGTGAGCGCGGGGTGAAGTGAGGCACGCCCGGGGATGCTTCATAGGCGCGGGCGGGCACGGCCGAGGGCATGGGCACGCGACGGACTTGACCGAACGCCGGGGCGAGCGCGCGCGTGGGTTGGGCGAGCGACGGCGTGCCGACCAGGGTCAAACACGTGTGTCCGTGCGTTCTGCCCAAGTTCTGGCGCGTGTGGTCACTCATCCGAGCCTGCTCTCGCCTTGGTCAGTGCACAAAACCTCTTCTCCTCCCTATAAGCTACCGATCTTGTGTGGGGGTCATAGGATTTTGCCTACAGGTTGCAGAGATATGGAGCTCGGAAATCTGGTTTGTCTCCCTGCTCGAAAAGTTGTCGTTACCCACTCGTAAGCATCCAAACCCATATCACATTCAATGGCTTAATGATGGTGGTAAAATAAAAATCACATGTTCCGTGCGTGTTCCATTCTCCATGGGTGTTTATTCTGATTTTGTTGATTTTGATGGTATTCCCATGGAAGCATGCTCTTTGTTACTTGGTCGACCTTGGCAATATGATACTGATAGCTTGCATCATGGTCGTTCGAATCATTATTCTTTCATTTTTAAGGGTCAGAAAATAATTATACATCCAATGACACCTGAACAAATTGTTAAAGATGATCTTGCCCGAGCAGCTATAACTGCTAAACAACTTGATCCATCGCCCTCTATTCCTTCTGAAATCAATTTGAAGGCTCCTGTTTTACTTGCTACACGTGCTGATTTTGATGATCAACACGGTGCTCATTTGCCATGCTATGCACTTGTATGCTCTAGTGTCCTCATTTCACTTGATGATGCACCATCTTTGGCTATTCCCCCTATGGTTGCTAACCTTTTGCAGGAGTACACTGATGTCTTTCCCAAAGACTTACCACCGGGTCTCCCACCGCTTCGTGGCATTGAGCACCAGATTGACCTCATCCCCGGCGCACAGCTTCCGAACCGCGCACCATACCATACAAATCCAGATGATACGAAGGAGATTCAGCGCCAGGTACAGGCGTTGCTTGACAAGGGATACATTCGTGAGTCTCTTAGCCCTTGCTCTGTTCTTGTGTTACTTGTTCCCAAGAAAGATGGGTCATGGCGTATGTGTGTAGACTGTCGTGCTATTAATAACATCACTATTCGTTATCGATATCCTATACCACGCCTTGATGATATGCTAGATGAGCTTAGTGGTGTCATTATTTTCACTAAGATTGATTTGCGTAGTGGTTACCACCAGATTAGAATGAAACTGGGTGATGAATGGAAAACGTCTTTTAAAACGAAATTTGGTTTATATGAATGGTTGGTTATGCCATTTGGATTGACTAATGCTCCCAGCACTTTTATGCGAGTGATGAATGAAGTTCTGAGGCCCTTCATAGGATTGTTTGTGGTTGTTTATTTTGATGATATCCTTATTTACAGCAAATCTAAGAAAGAGCATTTGGAACATTTAAGTGATGTTTTTGATGCATTGCGTGCTGCCCAGTTATTTGCTAACATGGAAAAATGCATCTTTTGCACACGACGTGTCTCGTTTCTTGGTTATGTTGTTACTCCACAAGGCATTGAGGTGGATAGCAGCAAGATTGCTGCCTTTCGGGAGTGGCCTATACTGACGACGGTCACACAAATTCGAAGCTTTCTTGGACTTGCCAGTTTCTACCGTAGATTTGTTCGTGATTTTAGCTCCATTGCAGCGCCTCTACATGAGCTTACAAAGAAAGATGTGTCGTTTGCTTGGAGTGATTCGCAGGAGGTAGCGTTCAGCACTTTGAAAGATAAGTTAACCCAAGCTCCCCTATTGCAATTGCCTGATTTTAATAAAGTGTTTGAGCTTGAATGCGATGCTAGCGGTATTGGGCTAGGTGCTGTTTAATTACAAGAAGGAAAACTAGTTGCTTATTTCAGTGAAAAATTAAGCGGTGCTAGTCTGAAATATTCTACTTACGATAAGGAGCTTTATGCTTTAGTGCGGACTTTGCATACATGGCAGCACTATCTTTGGCATCGTGAGTTCATAATTCATTCTGATCATGAGGCTTTAAAACTTATTCGTACCCAAACAAATCTGAACCGTCGTCATGCTAAATGGGTAGAATTCATTGAG
Source organism: Zea luxurians (assembly GCA_029449295.1). Classification (NCBI taxonomy): domain Eukaryota; kingdom Viridiplantae; phylum Streptophyta; class Magnoliopsida; order Poales; family Poaceae; genus Zea; species Zea luxurians. The sequence continues at coordinate 2,307,715 of JAOPSE010000004.1, forward strand.
TCTTTTCCTTACATTATTAAACACAAGAACGAGAAGGACAATGTTATTGCTGATGCTTTGTCTCGTCGCTATACCATGCTGTCACAGTTAGATTTTAAAATATTTGGTTTGCACACTGTGAAAGATCAATATGTTGACGATGCTGATTTTAAAGATGCTTTCGGCCATTGTATTAATGGGAAACCATGGGGCAAATTTCACATACAGGATGGGTTCCTGTTTCGCGCTAACAAGCTGTGTGTTCCAGCTAGCTCAGTTCGTCTTTTGTTGTTATAGGAAGCGCATGGAGGCGGTCTCATGGGGCACTTTAGCGTCTACAAGACACATGAGGTGTTGGCTGCCCACTTCTTTTGGCCTCCGATGCGCGCTGATGTTGAGCGCCTTGTTGCACGCTGCACTACTTGTCAGAAAGCTAAGTCACGATTAAACAACCATTGTTTGTATATGCCTTTGCCTGTTCCTACTTCCCCTTGGATTGATATTTCGATGGATTTTGTTTTGGGATTGCCTAGAACTAAGAAGGGGAGGGATAGCATTTTTGTGGTTGTTGATCGATTCTCCAAAATGGCTCATTTCATACCTTGTCATAAGACTGATGATGCTAGCAATGTTGCTGAATTGTTTTTTAGAGAGATTATTCGTTTGCACGGTATTCCCAATACAATAGTCTTGAATCGTGATGCTAAGTTTCTCAGTCATTTTTGGAGATCTCTATGGAATAAATTGGGAACTAAATTGCTGTTTAGCACCACTTGTCACCCTCAGACTGATGGTCAAACTGAGGTGGTTAATCGAACTTTGAATATCATACTTAGGGCTGTTTTAGACAAAAATTTGAAACGTTGGGAGGATTGCTTGCCTCATGTTGAGTTTGCTTATAATCATGCAACACATTCTTCTACAAAGATGTGCCCTTTTCAAATTATTTATGGTTACATTCCTAGGGCGCCTATTGCTTTGTTTTCACTTGATGCTGCGGACGCCCCACACATAGATGTTGTTGTACATGTTGAACAAATGATTAACCTCCATGAACAAACTCAACAAAACATTGCTGCTGCTAATGCTAAATTTCAGATTACTGGTAGTAAAGGCCGGAAACTAGTTACTTTTGAACCTGGTGATATGGTTTGGTTGCATTTGAGAAAGGATCGTTTTCCTACTTTGCGCCGTTCTAAATTGATGCCTAGTGCTGCTGGTCCTTTTAAGATACTAACCAAGATTAATGCTAATGCTTATATCCTTGACCTGCCTCCGGAGTTTGGTGTTTCCACTAGTTTTAATGTTGCAGATTTGAAACCGTATGCGGGAGAAGATGAGGAGTTGTCGTCGAGGACGACTTCAGTTCAAGAAAGGGAGGATGATGAGGACATCAACACCAACATGAGTACATCTACACTAGCAGCACCTTCTCCAGCCCAGGCACCATCTTCCCCAGTCCAGGCGCCACCCCTTCCACCTGGGCCAGTGACTCGGGCCCGTGCAAGAGAATTGAACTACATCATGCTGTTAGAGAACGAAGGCCTAGAAGATTAGAAGATGGCCTAACAGGAAGTCTCAGATGGGGCGCCTAGGGAAGTCGTGAACAGTAACCGTGGTACTATAGCGCCGGCCCTACTGTTCACGCCTCTCCTCTATTTATTCAGAGTCCTGTTTCATTTAGAACTTGAGTTTTGTTTTACATCTAGCTTTAGCTACCCCAAAACACGCACAAATACGTGATGTCCTCTGTGATTCAGAACTCCACCTCGAGTGATACTAAGATTGCTCGCATCTTTTTCTTGTTCGTTCTTCGATTGCGCACAGGAAACGATCTTCATGATCAGGCCGATCTCGCATCAGCAAGGTCGGTAACCATTGGGAGTTGGTTCAGCGATTGCATTGGCGCTTCGGGTTCGCTCGTCATAATCGGATCGTGAGGGTCTACTTCCACCAAATCAGAATTATCTCCACTCACCGAAAGATCGGGCACTCTAGCTCTATCATGCCGTGTGGTTCGTCATCCCCCTAATGACTTATTTGCTAAGATTAAATTTAAAATTCCATCTTTTAATGGTAAATATGATCCTGCTGCATATCTTGATTGGGAATTGGAGGTAGAACAGAAATTTTCATGCCATGATATTCCTGCTAATAGCCAAGTGAAGGCTGCCATTAGTGAATTTACTGATTTTGCTTTAATTTGGTGGCATGAGTATAAACAAAAACTTCCCATTAACAGTGTCACTACTTGGACCCAATTTAAAACTGCCATGCACCACAGATTTGTTCCTTCCTATTATGCCCATGATTTGCTTAACAAAATGCAGCATTTTCAACAAGGTTCACAATCTGTTGAGGAATATTACCAGGAGTTACAAAAGGGTATGCTTCGTTGTGGTTTGGTTGAGTTGGATGACGTTGCTATGGCTTGTTTTCGTGGTGGTTTGAACAGGGAAATTCAGGATATACTTGATTATAAGGATTATTTTGATATAACCACATTGTTTGAATATGCTTGCAAAGCTGAACGTGAAGTGCAGGGACGATGATCTAAGACATATACTAACTCTTTTGCAGGCCGGGGTTCGACACACAGCTCAACTCCTTCCAGCCCTGCACCTTCTACGCCTAGCACTACACCGCGCACAGGGACGACCAAGCCAACGGCGCCCCTTGCCAAGGGCGCCATTTCTTCCACAGGACGTACACGGGATATTCAGTGCCATCGTTGCAGAGGGTTTGGGCACATGATTCAGGACTGCCCAAACAAGCATACCTTGCTTATACGTGACAATGGTGAGTACTCTTCAGCCAGTGATTCCGAGGAAACTAGTCATGCTATGATTGCCACTAACCATGCAGAAAATGAGGAAGTCCACGTTGATCCCATCGATGTCAATAGGTATGAGAGTCTTGTTGTGCAGCGTGTTCTTAGCACACAGGTTGCCCAGGCCAAAAAAAATCAGCGACACACTCTATTCCATACCAAGGGCGTTGTGCACGAACGGTCGATTCGCATCATCATCGATAGTGGCAGCCGCAACAATTTGGCAAGTACAGCTTTGGTAGAGAAATTATCCTTGCCCACTCGCGCACACCCACATCCGTATCACATTCAATGGCTTAATGATGGTGGTAAAATAAAGGTAACACGTTCGGTACGTGTCCCCTTTTTGCTGGGTTCTTATTCTGATTATGCTGATTGCGATGTTATTCCTATGGAAGCATGCTCTTTGTTATTGGGTCGACCTTGGCAATATGATACTGATAGTTTACATCATGGTCATTCAAATCATTATTCTTTCATGTTTAAAGGCCAGAAAATAATTATACATCCAATGACCCCTGACCAAATTTTGAAAGATGATCTAACTAGGGCTGCTAAAACTGCACAACAAGTCAAATCGACATCAGCCGCAGCTATTAAATCTGAAATCAAGTTGCACTCTCTTGTTTTACTTGCTACACGTGCTGATTTTGATGATCTCCATGAAGCAAATATGCCCTGTTATGCACTTGTATGCTCGCGCATGCTTGTTCCGCTTGATGATGCACCGTCTTTGGATATACCCCCTGCTGTTGTTAACCTTTTGCAGGAGTATGCTGATGTTTTTCCTACGGACTTACCACCGGGTCTTCCTCCACTCCGTGGCATTGAGCATCAGATCGATCTCATCCCCGGCGCTTCTCTTCCGAACCGCGCCCCGTACCATACAAATCCAGATGAGACGAAGGAGATCCAGCGCCAGGTGCAGACGCTGCTTGATAAAGGTTACATTCGTGAGTCCCTTAGCCCTTGCTCGGTTCCTGTTTTACTCGTTCCAAAGAAAGATGGGTCATGGCGTATGTGCATAGATTGTCGTGCTAGAAATAACATCACAGTTCGTTATCGATATCCCATTCCACGCCTTGATGATATGTTAGATGAGCTTAGTGGTGCCGTTATTTTCTGTAAGGTTGATTTGTGTAGCGGTTACCATCAGATTAGAATGAAACTCGGTGATGAATGGAAAACGGATTTTAAAACGAAATTTGGTTTATATGAATGGTTGGTTATGCCATTTGGATTGACTAATGCTCCCAGCGCCTTTATGCGTTTTATGAACGAAGTTCTACGGGCCTTCATAGGTTTGTTTGTTGTTGTTTATTTCGATGATATCCTTTTTTACAGCAAGTCTATAGAGGAGCATTTAGAACATTTGTGTGTTGTTTCTGATGCTTTGCGTGCTGCTCGCTTGTTTGGTAACATGGAAAAGTGCACATTTTGCACGCAACGTGTCTCGTTTCTTGGTTATGTGGTTACTCCGCAGGGCACTGAGGTGGATAGCAGCAAGGTTGAAGCCATTTAGGACTGGCCTACACCAACGACAGTCACGCAAATTTGGAGTTTTCTTGAACTTGCAGGATTCTATCGCCGTTTTGTGCGTGATTTTAGCTCCATCGCTGCCCCTTTGCACGAACTCACAAAGAAAGGTGTGTCTTTTGCTTGGGACCCCCCACAAGAAGAGGCGTTCAACACTTTGAAAGATAAGTTAACCCATGCTCCACTCTTACAATTGACCGACTTTCAGAAAGTGTTTGAACTTGAATGTGATGCTAGTGGTATTGGGTTAGGTGCTGTTTTGTTACAAGAAGGAAAATCGGTTGCTTATTTCAGTGAAAAATTAAGCGGTGCTAGCTTGAGATATTCTACTTATGATAAGGAACTTTATGCTTTAGTTTGCACTTTGCAAACATGGCAGCACTACCTTTGGCCTCGTGAGTTTATAATTCATATTCATACCCAAACAAATCTGAACCGTCGTCATGCTAGTTGGGTAGAATTCATCGATTCCTTTCCTTACATCATTAAACACAAGAATGGGAGGGAAAACGTTATTGCTGATGCATTGTCCCGTAGATATACCATGCTTTCACAGTTAGAATTTAGAATCTTTGGCTTGCAAACTGTGAAAGATCAATATGTGGATGATGCTGATTTTCAAGATTTCTATATACATTGTAAGGATGGCAAACAATAGGGAAAATTTCACATACAGGATGGATTTTTGTTCCGCGCTAACAAGCTGTGTATTCCAGCAAGCTTGGTTTGTCTTTTGTTGCTGCAGGAAGCTCATGGAGGCGGTCTCATGGGGCACTTTGGTGTTTACAAGACACATGAGGTGCAGGCCGCACACTTCTTTTGGCCTCGGGTGCGCCATGATGTTGAGCATCTTGTTGCACGTTGCACTACTTGCTAGAAAGCTAAGTCACGTCTGGGCAACCATGGTTTGTATATGCCTTTGTCTGTCCCTTCTTCTCCTTGGCTTGATATTTCTATGGACTTTGTTTTGGGGTTGCCTAGAACTAAGAAGGGGAGGGATAGTATTTTTGTGGTTGTTGATAGATTCTCTAAAATGGCTCACTTTATACCTTGTCATAAAACTGATGATGCTAGCATTGTTGCTGAATTGTTCTTTAGAGAAATTATTCGTTTACATGGTATTCCAAAAACAATAGTCTCTGATCGCGATGCTAAATTTCTAAGCTATTTTTGGAGATCTCTTTGGAATAAATTGGGAACTAAATTGTTGTTTAGCACTACTTGTCACCCTCAGACTGATGGACAAACTGAGGTAGTAAATAGAACTTTATCTACCATGCTTAGGGATGTTTTAGACAAGAATTTGAGGCATTGGGAGGATTACATGCCTCATGTTGAATTTGCTTACAGTCATGCCACACATTCTTCTACAAAGATGTGCCCTTTCCAGATTGTTTATGGTTACATCCCTAGGGCACCTATTGATTTGATTTCACTTAATGCTACGAACGCCCCACATGTAGATGCTGCTGCACATGTTGAACAAATGATTACCATACATGAACAAACGAAACAGAACATTGCTGCTACTAATGCAAAAAATCAGGTTGCTGGTAGTAAAGGAAGAAAACTTGTTACTTTTGAGCCAGGTGATATGGTTTGGTTGCACTTGAGAAAGGATCAGTTTCCTACTTTGCGCCGTTCTAAATTAATGCCTCGTGCTGCTGGTCCTTTTAAGGTGCTAACAAAGATTAATGATAATGCTTATATCCTTGACCTGCCTGCGGAATTTGGTGTTTCCACTAGTTTTAATGTTGCAGATTTGAAACCATATATGGCCGAGGATGAGGTGTTGCCGTCGAGGACGACTTCACTTCAAGAAGGGGAGGATGATGAGGACATCACTATGAGTACGACTACACCAGCAACACCTCCACATCAAGAGCCACTTCCTTCATTAGCTAGGCCAATCACTCGGGCCCGTGCCAGAGATCTTAACTTCGTCATGCTACTGAAGAATGAGGGCCCAAAAGAATAGACGACCAGCCCAACTGCGGCCCATAGTGGACGACCTAGGGTTGGCCGCCCCTAGGGGCTGCGCCGTCTCTCTATTTATCCAGGAGCTGCGCCTCCTTTGTTCTTCGAGTTTTGTTTTACGTTAGCTTTAGCTACTCTCGAACATGCACAAATCAGCGCTGTCTTCGTGTGTTCAGAACTCCACCCTCGAGTAATAGATTAGATTGCTCGCATCTTTTTCTTGTTCATTCTTCGATTGCGCACAGGAAACGATCTTCGTGATCAGGCCGATCTCGCATTAGCAAGGTTGGTAACCACAAGGAGTTGGTTCAATGATTGCATTGGCGCCTCGGGCTTGCTCGTCGTAGTCAGATCGCAAGGGTCATCTTCCGCCAAATCGGAATTATCTCTACTCGCCGAAAGATCGGGCACCTCAGCTATATCATCATTGATCTATATAACTTTTGTTCTACCGGTTTACCTTCCTCATTAAGGTCGAGATGTCCATTTGATGCCATTGGAGTCTTGGCAGGTTTTGCCTTTGTCATGCCAAACTTCTTCAACATATCTTGGGTATATTTGGTTTGACACAAAAATGTTCCTTCCCTTAATTGCTTGACTTGAAATCCAAGAAAGAAGTTAAGCTCACCCATCATAGACATCTCAAACCTGTTCGTCATTACCTTACTAAATTCTTCACAAAATTTCTCGTTGGTACTACCAAATATAATGTCATCGACATATATTTGGCACACAAATAATTCATTATCAACTTTGAGAGTGAATAAGGTAGAGTCAGCTTTTCCTATCTCAAAACCATTTTTAAGTAAGAAATTTTTAAGACATTCATACCAAGCTCTAGGGGATTGTTTAAGCCCATAGAGTGCTTTGTGGAGAAGAAAAACATGGTTGGGCTTCCTTGAATCTACAAACCCCGGCAGTTGCTCCACATAGACCAACTCTTGTAGTGGTCCATTTAGAAATGCGCTCTTGACATCCATTTGGTACAACTTGAAATCATGATTAGTAGCATAGGCAATTAATATTCTTATTGATTCTAACCTTGCTACCAGCGCATATGTCTCACCAAAGTCAAGTCCCTCCACTTGAGTGAAGCCTTGGGCAACCAACCGTGCTTTGTTTCTTGTAACAACACCATGCTAATCTTGTTTATTTCTAAAGACCCATTTTGTTCCAATCACATTTTGCTTAGGTCTTTCAACTAAGGACCAGACTTCATTCCAAGTGAAGTTGTTTAACTATTCTTGCATTGCAATTATCCAATCCGGATCACTCAACGCATCTTCAACCTTAAGTGGCTCAAGAGAGAAAACAAACGAGTAAAATTCACAAAAATTTGCTAAACGAGATCTAGTTGTTACCCCTCTTTTGATCTGCCAAGAATGTTGTCCACTGGATGATCTCTTTGGATGGTATGGTGAACTCGAGGATGAGGCACTGATGGTTGTCTTTGAATTTGCTCTTTATCATCATCCTCTTGATCTAGAGGCACTTCATCAACAACAACTTCAGGTTCATCTTCCACCGTGGTTGGTAGCTCTTGGGGTTGATGAACTTCTTCAAGAATTGGATGACTTGAGGTTGATGGGTTTTCTTGAGTGGAGGATTTATCACCCACCACCTTTGCGCCCACATCAAAGACCTCATTTGTCATCCAAAAGGTTCCTTCTTCATCATTCTTTTCTTGTGGTCTTACTTCACCTATTGCAAGCTTCTTTATGGCCTCGCAAGGTGGTTCTTCATTTCCTGCACTATCATTAGAAACATGCCCTTGCGAGCCATTAGATTCATCAAATGTCATGTCTATCACTATTTCAACAAGACCGGTGGTATTGTTGAAAACACGATATCCATGCGCATTTGATGCATAACCAAGCAAGAAACCCTCGTCCACTCTAGAAGCAAACTTCGAGCTCTTGACTTTCTTGTTAAGAATGAAGCATTTACAACCAAAGACTCTAAAGTAATCAACCTTAGGTTTGTTACCAGTGAGAAGCTCGTAATCAGTCTTCTTATAAATCATATGAAGATATAGCCGGTTGATTGCATGACAGGCAGTATTGACCGCCTCGGCCCAGAAGTTGTCAAACGTCTTGTATTCATCTAACATGGTTCTTGTGGCTTCAATTAGTGTTTGACTTTTCCTTTTTACTACACCATTTTGTTGTGGAGTGTAGGGGACCGAGAACTCATGTTTGATTCCTTCTTCGCTTAAGAATTCTTCAACACCTGTTTTCTTGAATTCTGTGCCATTGTCACTTCTTACCTTCTTGATTTTTAGCTCAAACTTATTTTGAGCTCTTCTCATGAATTTTTCAAGGTCTCTTGGGTTTCACCTTTGTCACTCAAAAAGAAAACCCAGGTGAAGCGAGAAAAATCATCAACAATAACTAAACCATAATTACTTCCTCCAATACTTATGTAGGCCATGGGACCGAATAGGTCCATATGAAGAAGCTCCAAAGGCCTCTTAGTTGTGACCACATTTTTTGATTGATGTGGGACTCTGATATAGCTGAGTTGCCCGATCTTTCGGCGAGTAGAGATAATTCCGATTTGGCGGAAGATGACCCTTGCGATCCGACTACGACGAGCAAGCCCGAGGCGCCAATGCAATCGCTGAACCAACTCCCTGTGGTTACCGACCATGCTGATGCGAGATCGGCCTGATCACGAAGATTGTTTCCTGTGCGCAATCGAAGAACGAACAAGAAAAAGATGCGAGCACTCTAATCTATTACTCGAGGGTGGAGTTCTGAATACACGAAGACAGAGCTGATTTGCGGGTGTTCGAGAGTAGCTAAAGCTAACGTAAAACAAAACTCGAAGAACAAAGGAGGCGCAGCTCCTAGATAAATAGAGAGGGGGCGCAGCCCCTAGGGGTGGCCAACCCTAGGTCGTCCATTATGGGCCGCAGTTAGGCTAGTCGTCTATTCTTCTGGGCCCTAATTCTTCAGTAGCATGACGAAGTTAAGATCTCTGGCACGGGCCCGAGTGATTGGCCTAGCTAATGAAGGAAGTGGCGCTTGATGTGGAGGTGCTGCTGCTGTAGTCATACTCATAGTGATGTCCTCATCATCCTCCCCTTCTTGAAGTGAAGTCTTCCTCGACGGCAACTCCTCATCCTCGGCCATATATGGTTTCAAATCTGCAACATTAAAACTAGTGGAAACACCAAATTCCGCAGGCAGGTCAAGGATATAAGCATTATCATTAATCTTTGTTAGCACCTTAAAAGGACCAGTAGCACGAGGCATTAATTTAGAACGGCGCAAAGTAGGAAACCGATCCTTTCTCAAGTGCAACCAAACCATATCACCTGGCTCAAAAGTAACAAGTTTTCTTCCTTTACTACCATCAACCTGATTTTTTGCATTAGTAGCAGCAATGTTCTGTTTCGTTTGTTCATGTATGGTAATCATTTGTTCAACATGTGCAGCAGCATCTACATGTGGGGCGTTCGCAGCATTTAGTGAAATCAAATCAATAGGTGCCCTAGGGATGTAACCATAAACAATTTGGAAAGGGCACATCTTTGTACAAGAATGCGTGGCATGATTGTAAGCAAATTCAACATGAGGCAAGCAATCCTCCCAACGTCTCAAATTCTTGTCTAAAACAGCCCTAAGCATGGTACATAAAGATCTATTTACTACCTCAGTTTGTCCATCAGTCTGAGGGTGACAAGTAGTCCTAATTTATTCGAAAGAGATCTCCAAAAATGGCTTAGAAACTTAGCATCACGATCAGAGACTATTGTTTTTGTAATACCATGTAAACGAATAATTTCTCTAAAGAACAATTCAGCAACAATGCTAGCATCATCAGTTTTATGACAAGGTATAAAGTGAGCCATTTTAGAGAATCTATCAACAACCACAAAAATACTATCCCTCCCCTTCCTAATTCTAGGCAAGCCCAAAACAAAGTCCATAGAAATATCAAGCCAAGGAGAAGAAGGGACAGGCAAAGGCATATACAAACCATGGTTGCCCAAATGTGACTTAGCTTTCTGGCAAGTAGTGCAACGTGCAACAAGACGCTCAACATCAGCGCGCATCCGAGGCCAAAAGAAGTGGGCAGCCAACACCTCATGCGTCTTGTAGACGCCAAAATGCCCCATGAGACCGCTTTCATGCACTTCCTATAACAACAAAAGACGAACCGAGCTAGCTGAAACACACAGCTTGTTAGCGCGAAACAGGAACCCATCCTGTATGTGAAATGTACCCCATGGTATCCCATTAATACAATGGCCGAAAGCATCTTTAAAATCAGCATCGTCAACATATTGATCCTTCACAGTGTGCAAACCAAATATTTTAAAATCTAACTGTGACAGCATGGTATAGAGACGAGACAAAGCATCAGCAATAACATTGTCCTTCCCATTCTTGTCTTTAATAATGTAAGGAATGGACTCAATGAATTCTACCCATTTAGCATGACGATGGTTTAGATTTGTTTAGGTACGAATATGTTTTAAGGCCTCATGATCAGAATGAATTATGAACTCACGATGCCAAAGATAGTGCTGCCATGTATGCAAAGTGCGCACTAAAACGTAAAGCTCCTTATCATAACTAGAATATTTTAGACTAGCACCGCTTAATTTTTCACTAAAATAAGCAACTGGTTTTCCTTCTTGTAACAAAACAGCACCTAGCCCAATATCGCTAGCATCGCATTCAAGCTCAAATACTTTATTAAAATCAGGCAATTGCAAGAGGGGAGCTTGGGTTAACTTATCTTTCAAAGTGCTGAACGCTACCTCCTGCGAATCACTCCAAGCAAACGGCACATCTTTCTTTGTAAGCTCATGTAGAGGCGCTGCAATGGAGCTAAAATCACGAACAAATCTGCGGTAGAAACCGGCATGTCCAAGAAAGCTCCGAATTTGTGTGACCGTCGTCGGTGTAGGCCACTTTCGAATGGCAGCAATCTTGCTGCTATCCACCTCAATGCCCTGTGGAGTAACAACATAACCTAGAAACGAGACACGTTGCGTGCAAAATGTGCACTTTTCCATGTTACCAAACAAGCGAGCAGCACGCAAAGCATCAAAAATAGCACGCAAATGTTCTAAATGCTCCTCTATAGACTTGCTGTAAATAAGGATATCATCGAAATAAACAACAACAAACAAACCCATGAAGGCCTGTAGAACTTCGTTCATTAAACGCATAAAGGTGCTGGGAGCATTAGTCAATCCAAATGGCATAACCAACCATTCATATAAACCAAATTTTGTTTTAAAAGCCATTTTCCTTTCATCACCGAGTTTCATTCTAATCTGATGGTAACCGCTACGCAAATCAACCTTAGAGAAAATAACGGCACCACTAATCTCATCTAACATATCATCAAGGCGTGGAATAGGATATCGATAACGAACTGTGATGTTATTAATAGCACGACAATCTACACACATACACCATGACCCATCTTTCTTTGGAACGAGTAAAACTGGAACCGAGCAAGGGCTAAGAGACCCACGAATGTAACCTTTATCAAGCAGCGTCTGCACCTGGCGCCGGATCTCCATCGTCTCATCTGGATTTGTACGGTACGGGGCGCGGTTCGGAAGAGAAACGCCGGGGATGAGATCGATCTGATGCTCAATGCCACGGAGCGGAGGAAGACCCGGTGGTAAGTACGTAGGAAAAACATCAGCATACTCCTGCAAAAGGTTAACAACAGTAGGGGTATATCCAAAGATGGTGCATCATCAAGCGGAACAAGCATGCGCGAGCATACAAGTGCATAACAGGGCATATGAGCTTCATGGAGATCATCAAAATCAGCACGTGTAGCAAGTAAAACAGGAGAGTGCAACTTGATTTCAGATTTAATAGGTGCGACTGATGTCGATTTGACTTGTTGTGCAGTTTTAGCAGCCCTAGTAAGATCATCTTTCAAAATTTGGTCTGGGATCATTGGATGTATAATTATTTGCTGGACTTTAAACATGAAAGAATAATGATTTGAACGACCATGTTGTATACTATCAGTATCATATTGCCAAGGTCGACCCAATAGCAAAGAGCATGCTTCCATAGGAATAACATCGCAATCAGCATAATCAGAATAAGAACCCAGCAAAAAGGGGACACGTACCGAACGAGTTACCTTTATTTTACCACCATCATTAAGCCATTGAATGTGATACGGATGTGGGTGTGCGCGAGTGGGCAAGGATAATTTCTCTACCAAAGTTGTACTTGCCAAATTGTTGCAGCTGCCACTATCGATGATGATGCGAATCGATCGTTCATGCACAACGCCCTTGGTATGGAATAGAGTGTGTCGCTGATTTTTTTCGGCCTGGGCAACCTGTGTGCTGAGAACACGCTGCAAAACAAGACTCTCAAACCTATCGGCGTCTATGGGATCAATGTGGACTTCCTTATTTTCTGCATGGTTAGTGGCAATCATAGCATGACTAGTTTCCTCGGAATCACTGGCTGAAGAGTACTCACCATTGTCACGTATAAGCAAGGTATGCTTGTTTGGGCAGTCCCGAATCATGTGCCCAAACCTTCTGCAACGATGGCATTGAATATCGCGTGTACGTCCTGTGGAAGAAACGGCGCCTTTGGCAGGGGACGCCGCTGGCTTGGTCGTCCCTGTGTGCGGTGTAGTGCTAGGCGTAGAAGATGTTGGGCTGGAAGGAGTTGAGCTGTGTGTCGAACCCTGGCCTGCAAAAGAGTTAGTATATGTCTTTGATCGTCGTCCCTGCACTTCACATTCAGCTTTGCAAGCATATTCAAACAATGTGGTTATATCAAAAAATCCTTATAATCAAGTATATCCTGAATTTCCCTGATCAAAGCACCACGAAAACGCGCCATAGCAGCGTCATCTGACTCAACCAAACCACAACGAAGCATACCCTTTTGTAACTCCTGGTAATATTCCTCAACAAATTGTGAACCTTGTTGAAAACGCTGCATTTTGTTAAGCAAATCACGAGCATATTAGGAAGGAACAAATTTGTGGCGCATTGCAGTTTTTAGTTGGGTCCAAGTAGTGACACTGTTAATGGGAAGTTTTTGTTTATACTCACGCCACCAAATTAAAGCAAAATTAATAAATTCACTAATGGCAGCCTTCACTTGGCTATTAGCAGGAATATCATGGCATGAAAATTTCTGTTCTACCTCCAATTCCCAATCAAGATATGCAGCAGGATCATATTTACCATTAAAAGATGGAATTTTAAATTTAATCTTAGCAAATAAGTCATTAGTGGGATGACGAACCACACGGCGTGCACGACCACGGCGATCTCCATCGTCCTGCTCAGTATCACCGCCGTAGTCCTGCTCCATCTTTGTGGTCAACGCATCAAGGCGTGCCAGGATGGTGTCGAGTGTGGTGCGAGTCGCCGTTTGAGCAAGGTCAAGCTGGTTGAAACGCGCGGTCGTCGAAGTGACCATTGAATCAATCCGTTCATGCATCGTCCTAATGTCAGCAGCAAGTCCATCAACTTGTCCCCTTACTTCCTGCAACTGGACATCCACCGTATCGTGTACTCCTGCCATAGTTAGCGCAAACACCCAAACACCAAAAGGAGAAAAACCGACGACAACAGGGGAATGGTGGTGACAACTCGCTCAATGGAATGTTGTTATCAAGTTCTTATCGGTTCTTACCAAGCCACAGTGGTGAACTGCAACCAACAGGTGGAACCGGTGAAAGATTGGATGAGCGATTGCCTGGAGAAACAGAAACCTGCTCGTCGTAGAAATATGTGGAGTTCTGGGTAGGCTGCACTCAAGTCAAGGATTAGCACGATCAAACAATAATGCAAAGTTGAATTATAGTGCAAAACACGAAATTATATTGCTGGCCATAAGTGCAAAACACGAAATTATATTGCTGGCCATAAGTGCAAAGGATGTATGGAACTAGCAGAATGGCAGTACCGTAAATATTGTACTAGCGAGGCCAAAAAAGCACTAGTAGGAATCACAGGTGATTTTGTTTTTCTTTTTTTGTATGATTGTTTTGATATTTTTTTCAGCACAAGAAGCAACAAAATAGGAGCTACACCAAGTTTCACCTAAAACAGAGATCAGATGTGGTCTACAGAAAAAGAACAAGTTCTCTAAAAAGCGTGCAAGAACTTTGACGAATTTTTTTCTTTATTTCCCTGAATTTTTTTGACAATTTTATCAAAACAAACAGGCCTCAGAATGGTGTCTACAAGCTCCTGTAAAAATTTCAGATTTTTTGAACAACCGAGCGAAAAGTTATGCCCGGTTTAAGGAAGGTAGCTCAAGTTATGGTTAAAACGACCGAGATGAGACAACCGCTTTGTTTCCTTTCCCTATTTTTTTGTTTGTTCTCTGGTTCTATCCTTTCTCTTTCTTTTTCTTTTTTTCTTTTTTTTGTTTTTATTTTTTTTGACGTTACCGATGGAGAAAAATAAGGAAGCGGCATTGACTCAGTTTGTGGCGTGATCAAACGGGAGATGGTGACAGCGTGCTAGGGTTTGAATGGTGGAAGAAAGAAGGATGGTGAAAAAACACAATGCAACCAGCAACTAATGACGCGCAAGCACACAAATTCAATAATGCAGATTATTGAAAGAAAGTGCGAGGCTCAAAAGGGTGCTGGGATAAGGTCTAACCTGAATTTTTATGTGGTTTTGTGGACTGTAGGAGAAAAAAACACTCGATAAACTCACCGATCAACCTAGAAATCTGATACCACTTGATATAGCTGAGGTGCCCGATCTTTCGGCGAGTAAAGATAATTCCGATTTGGCGGAAGATGACCCTTGCGATCCGACTATGACGAGCAAGCCGGAGGCGCCAATGCAATCGCTGAACCAACTCCCTGTGGTTATGGACCTTGCTGATGCGAGATCGGCCTGATCATGAAGATCGTTTCCTGTGCGCAATCGAAGAACGAACAAGAAAAAGATGCGAGCAATCTAATCTATTACTCGAGGTTGGAGTTCTGAATACACGAAGATAGCGCTGATTTGCGCGTGTTCGAGAGTAGCTAAAGCTAACGTAAAACAAAACTCAAAGAACAAAGGGGATGCAGCTCCTAAATAAATAGAGAGGGGGCGCAGACCCTAGGGCGGCCAACCCTAGGTCGTCCACTATGGGCCGCAGTTGGGCTGGTCGTCTATTCTTCTGGGCCCTTATTCTTCAGTAGCCTGACGAAGTTAAGATCTCTGGCACGGGCCTGAGTGACTGGCCCAGCTAATGAAGGAAGTGGCACTTGATGTGGAGGTGTTGCTGGTGTAGTCATACTCATAGTGATGTCCTCATCACTATTTGATCGGTCATAGTGATGGGCCCTTATTCTTCAGTAGCCTGACGAAGTTAAGATCTCTCCACTCGCTGAAAGATCGGTCATTGCTTCCTTGTTTTTCTCCTTCGGTTACGTAAAAAAACAGAAACAAAAAAAAAAGAAAAGAAAAAAGAAAACGAAAGAGAAAGGATAGAACTAGAGAACAAAAAAAAGAAAGGAACTTGTTGACTCATCTCGGTCGTTTTAAACATAACTTGAGGTACCTTCCTTAAACCGGGCATAACTTTTTTGCTCGGTTGTCCAAAAAATCTAAAATTTTTACAGGAGCTTGTTGACAAAAAAAATTTAGGAAAATAAAGAAAAAAATCCGTCAAAGCTCTTGCACGCTTTTCAGAGAACTTGCTCTTTTTCTGTAGACCACATCTGATCTCTGTTTTAGGTGAAACTTGGTGTAGCTCCTATTTTGTTGCTTCTTGTGCTGAGAAAAATATCAAAAAAATCATACAAAAAAAGAAAAACAAAATCACCTGTGATTCCTACTAGTGCCTTTTTGGCCTCGCTAGTACAATATTTACGGTACTGCCATTCTGCTAGTTCCATCCGTCCTTTGCACTTGTGGCCAACAATATAGTTTCGTGTTTTGCACTATAATTCAACTTTGCATTATTGTTTGATCGTGCTAATCCTTGACTTGAGTGTAGCCTACCCAGAACTCCACATATTTCTACGACGAGCAGGTTTCTGTTTCTCCAGGCAATCGCTCATCCAATCTTTCACCGATTCCACCTGTTGGTTGCAGTTCACCACTGTGGCTTGGTAAGAACGGATAAGAACTTGATAACAACATTCCATTGAGCGAGTTGTCACCACCATTCCTCTGTTGTCGTTGGTTTTCTCCTTTTGGTGTTTTGGTGTTTACGCTAACTATGGCAGGAGCACACAACATGGTGGATGCCCAGTTGCAGGAAGTAAGGGGACAAGTTGATGGACTTGCTGCTGACATTAGGACGATGCATAAACGGCTTGATTCAACGGTCACTTCGACGACCGCGTGTTTCAACCAGCTTGACCCTGCTCAAACGGTGACTTGCACCACACTCAACACCATCCTAGCACGCCTTGATGCGTTGACCACAAAGATGGAGCAGGACTACGGCGGTGACACTGAGCAGGACGATGGAGATCACCGTGGTCGTGCACACCGTGTGGTTCGTCATCCCCCTAATGACTCATTTGCTAAGATTAAATTTAAAATTCCATCTTTTAATGGTAAATATGATCCTGCTGCATATCTTGATTGGTAATTGGAGGTAGAACAGAAATTTTCATGCCATGATATTCCTGCTAATAGCCAAGTGAAGGCTGCCATTAGTGAATTTACTAATTTTGCTTTAATTTGGTGGCGTGAGTATAAACAAAAACTTCCCATTAACAGTGTCACTACTTGGACCCAATTAAAAACTACCATGCGCCACAAATTTGTTCCTTCCTATTATGCCTGTGATTTGCTTAACAAAATGCAGCGTTTTCAACAAGGTTCACAATCTGTTGAGGAATATTACTAGGAGTTACAAAAGGGTATGCTTGGTTGTGGTTTGGTTGAGTCGGATGACGCTGCTAGGGCGCATTTTCGTGGTGGTTTGAACAGGGAAGTTCAGGATATACTTGATTATAAGGATTATTTTGATATAACCACATTGTTTGAATATGCTTGCAAAGCTGAATGTGAAGTGCAGGGACGACGATCAAAGACATATACTAACTCTTTTGCAGGCAGGGGTTCGACACACAGCTCAACTCCTTCCAGCCCTGCACCTTCTACACCTAGCACTACACCGCGCACAGGGACGGCCAAGCTAGCGGTGCCCCTTGCCAAAGGCGCCATTTCTTCCACAGGACGTACATGGGATATTCAGTGCCATCATTGAAGAGGGTTTGGGCACATGATTCGGGACTGCCCAAACAAGCATACCTTGCTTATACGTGACAATGGTGAGTACTCTTCAGCCAGTGATTCTGAGGAAACTAGTCATGCTATGATTGCCACTAACCATGTAGAAAATGAGGACGTCCACGTTGATCCCATCAACGCCGATAGGTATGAGAGTCTTGTTGTGCAGCGTGTTCTCAGCACACAGGTTGCCCAGGCCAAAAAAATCAGCGACACACTCTATTCCATACCAAGGGCGTTGTGCACGAACGGTCGATTCGCATCATCATCGATAGTGGCAGCTACAACAATTTGGCAAGCACAGCTTTGGTAGAGAAGTTATCCTTGCCCACTCACACACACCCACATCCGTATCACATTCAATGGCTTAATGATGGTGGTAAAATAAAGGTAACAAGTTCGGTATGTGTCCCCTTTTCGCTGGGTTCTTATTCTGATTATGCTGATTGCGATGTTATTCCTATGGAAGCATGCTCTTTGTTATTGGGTCGACCTTGGCAATATGATACTGATATTTTACATCATGGTCGTTCAAATCATTATTCTTTCATGTTTAAAGGCCAGAAAATAATTATACATCCAATGCCCCCTGACCAAATTTTGAAAGATGATCTTACTAGGGCTACTAAAACTACACAACAAGTCAAATCGACATCAGCCGCACCTATTAAATCTGAAATCAAGTTGCAGTCTCCTGTTTTACTTGCTGCACGTGCTGATTTTGATGATCTCCATGAAGCTCATATGCCCTGTTATGCACTTGTATGCTCGCGCATGCTTGTTCCGCTTGATGATGCATCGTCTTTGGATATACCCCCTGCTGTTGTTAACCTTTTGCAGGAGTATGCTGATGTTTTTCCTACGGACTTACCATCGGGTCTTCCTCCGCTCCGTGGCATTGAGCATCAGATCGATCTCATCCCTGGCGCTTCTCTTCCGAACTGCGCCCCGTACCGTACAAATCCAGATGAGACGAAGGAGATCCAGCGCCAGGTGCAGACGCTGCTTGATAAAGGTTACATTCGTGAGTCTCTTAGCCCTTGCTCGATTCCTGTTTTACTCGTTCCAAAGAAAGATGGGTCATGGCGTTTGTGCATAAATTGTCGTGCTATTAATAACATCACAGTTCGTTATCGATATCCTATTCCACGCCTTGATGATATGTTAGATGAGCTTAGTGGTGCCATTATTTTCTCTAAGGTTGATTTGCGTAGCGGTTACCATCAGATTAGAATGAAACTCGGTGATGAATGGAAAATGACTTTTAAAACAAAATTTGGTTTATATGAATGGTTGGTTATGCCATTTGGATTGACTAATGCTCCCAGCACCTTTATGTGTTTAATGAACGAAGTTCTACGGGCCTTCATAGGTTTGTTTGTTGTTGTTTATTTCGATGATATCCTTATTTATAGCAAGTCTATATAGGAGCATTTAGAACATTTGTGTGCTGTTTTGATGCTTTGTGTGCTGCTCGCTTGTTTGGTAACATGGAAAAGTGCACATTTTGCACGCAACGTGTCTCGTTTCTTGGTTATGTGGTTACTCCGCAGGGCATTGAGGTGGATAGCAGCAAGGTTGAAGCCATTCAGGACTGGCCTACACCAACGACAGTCACGCAAATTCGGAGTTTTCTTGGACTTGCAGGATTTTACAGCCGTTTTGTGCGTGATTTTAGCTCCATCGCTGCCCCTTTGCACGAACTCACAAAGAAAGGTGTGTCTTTTGCTTGGGACCCCCCACAAGAAGAGGCGTTCAACACTTTGAAAGATAAGTTAACCCATGCTCCACTCTTACAATTGCCCGACTTTTAGAAAGTGTTTGAACTTGAATATGATGCTAGTGGTATTGGGTTAGGTGCTATTTTGTTACAAGAAGGAAAACCGGTTGCTTATTTCAATGAAATATTAAGCGGTGCTAGCTTGAGATATTCTACTTATGATAAGCAACTTTATGCTTTAGTTCGCACTTTGCAAATATGGCAGCACTACCCTTGGCCTCGTGAGTTTATAATTCATTCTGATCATGAGGCTTTAAAACATATTTGTACCCAAACAAATCTGAACCGTCGTCATGCTAGTTGGGTAGAATTCATCGAGTCCTTTCCTTACATCATTAAACACAAGAACGAGAAGGAAAACGTCATTGCTGATGCGTTGTCCCGTAGATATACCATGCTTTCACAGTTAGAATTTAGAATCTTTGGCTTGCAAACTGTGAAAGATCAATATGTGGATGATGTTGATTTTAAAGATTTCTATGTACATTGTAAGGATGGCAAACCCTAGGGAAAATTTCACATACAGGATGGATTTTTGTTCCGCGCTAACAAACTGTGTATTCCAGCAAGCTCGGTTCGTCTTTTGTTGCTACAAGAAGCTCAAGGAGGCGGTCTGATGGGGCACTTTGGCGTTTACAAGACACATGAGGTGCTGGCCGCACACTTCTTTTGGCCTCGGATGCGCCGTGATGTTGAGCGTCTTGTTGCACGTTGCACTACTTGCCAGAAAGCTAAGTCACGTCTAGGCAACCATGGTTTGTATATGCCTTTGCCTGTCCCTTCTTCTACTTGGCTTGATATTTCTATGGACTTTGTTTTGGGCTTGCCTAGAACTAAGAAGGGGAGGGATAGTATTTTTGTGGTTGTTGATAGATTCTCTAAAATGGCTCACTTTATACCTTGTCATAAAACTGATGATGCTAGCATTGTTGCTGAATTGTTCTTTAGAGAAGTTATTCGTTTACATGGTATTCCGAAAACAATAGTCTCTGATCGCGATGCTAAGTTTCTAAGCCATTTTTGGAGATCTCTTTGGAATAAATTGGGAACTAAATTGTTGTTTAGCACTATTGTCACCCTCAGACTGATGGACAAACTGAGGTAGTAAATAGAACTTTATGTACCATGCTTAGGGCTGTTTTAGACAAAAATTTGAGACGTTGGGAGGATTGCTTGCCTCATGTTGAATTTGCTTACAATCATGCCACGCATTCTTCTACAAAGATGTGCCCTTTTCAGATTGTTTATGGTTACATCCCTAGGGCACCTATTGATTTGATTTCACTTAATGCTGCGAACGCCCCACATGTAGATGCTGCTGCACATGTTGAACAAATGATTACCATACATGAACAAATGAAACAGAACATTGCTGCTACTAATGCAAAAAATCAGGTTGTTGGTAGTAAAGAAAGAAAACTTGTTACTTTTGAGCCAGGTGATATGGTTTGGTTGCACTTGAGAAAGGATCAGTTTCCTACTTTGCGCCGTTCTAAATTAATGCCTCGTGCTGATGGTCCTTTTAAGGTGCTAACAAAGATTAATGATAATGCTTATATCCTTGACCTGCCTGCGGAATTTGGTGTTTCCACTAGTTTTAATGTTGCAGATTTGAAACCATATATGGCTGAGGATGAGGAGTTACCGTCGAGGACGACTTCACTTCAAGAAGGGGAGGATGATGAGGACATCACTATGAGTACGATTACACCAGCAGCACCTCCACATCAAGCGCCACATCCTTCATTAGCTGGGCCAATCACTCGGGCCCATGCCAGAGATCTTAACTTCATCATGCTACTGAAGAATGAGGGCCCAGAAGAATAGACGACCAGCCCAACTAAGGCCCATAGTGGACGACCTAGGGTTGGCCACCCCTAGCGGCTGCACCCCCTCTCTATTTATCCAGGAGCTGTGCCTCCTTTGTTCTTCGAGTTTTGTTTTACGTTAGCTTTAGCTACTCTTGAACACGCGGAAATCTGCGCTATCTTCGTGTATTCAGAACTCCACCCTCGAGTAATAGATTAGGTTGCTCGCATCTTTTTCTTGTTCGTTCTTTGATTGCGCACTGGAAACAATCTTCGTGATTAGGCCGATCTCGCATCAGCAAGGTCGGTAACCACAGGGAGTTGGTTCAGCGATTGCATTGGCGCCTCGGGCTTGCTCGTCGTAGTCGGATCACAAGGGTCATCTTCCGCCAAATCGGAATTATCTCCACTCGCCAAAAGATCGGGCACCTCAGCTATATCAAGGAGCATGAGGAGTGATGGGCTAGGCTTCCCCATCTCTCGTTTATTTACCATTAGTTATATTCCGCTGCATTCCGAACAATGATCACTACTTTTGCAAAACTCCGGTGATGTTGTAATAATTTTAAGTACTTCTTTAATGTATGGTTTTATGTTTTATTGTATTTACTCTGTGCCTCACTTTCAAGTGAGTACGTGGTGCTTGATCCTGTTACTGGCCTCGTCGGACTAGATCCGATGGACTGACGTTTTATTCCCATTTAAGTGTGGTCTAGCCTCTAAGGTGAGATTTGGACACTTAAGTTGGAATAATTCGGGCGTTTCCGCCACAACTGGTATCGGAGCTTGTACCACCATAGAGTAATCAATAAATCATAATTACCAACCTTTTCAAAAAGTAAAACTTGTTAGAAACCAATGTTGGATAGATCGATAAGACGATAAGGATGGACAAAGAACGTGAAGCCTTAGGATACTAGATGGGTAGCTAGGTGGTTATTTGAATATGCCCTATAGGCTACTATGATATAGGTACAGGATTTCTACACCCCCATGAACTTGATGTGAGGTCGCTTAGGACGAGCATGCTTGCATCATTTTTTTTCTAGCTACTTAGTAAAAAGGACAAAATAAATAAAAAGGTATAAAATCAAGAGATTACTGTAATAAAAATTCAATCCGGCATCAAAAGTCCCGACTTAACCATGGGAAAGCCAAGCACTAGTTTCCTTTTATTTTGATAATTCTTTTTCTTTTTCACCCTTAAACAGATGACTTCTCACGAATCCTCGGAAGGAGGGAACGCACATTCCCACGCGGACGGACTTGCACGAGAGGGTTTTCCCCGCATTTTGTGGGAAGTGCTGCAGGGAGCCGGTTACGCTATGCCTCCCCAGTACGCGGTACAGTTGTTTGAGGAGCACCGGGTACCCCGCTGTAGGGTGAGAATGACCTTGGAGCCTTATCCCTTATAGCCAGGCTGGCGTTCGTTGGACTCTGAGTCTTTTGGTTTCAGGGCTGATGATACTATCGAGTCCACTGCTCTCCACGGGCTGACGACCTTCTGTGGCTTTCACCCCTTGGAGCTATCAACTCATCCCATTGGCTTGTTCCCCGCTGAGAAGGAGGACGACCCAATGTGGAAGGATCGAGTGGAGCATGCCAAGGATGTGTGGGCTCTTTAACTGGGACAGACTGCTCACCTGATGGTGCGGTGCATGAATGCCCTGTATCGTCTGCAAGCAGTGCGAGGTGAGGCAATATCCCAGCTGATGGTAATAGTAGTCTACCAAGATCACCCTGGATAACAGGGAGGACCTTGTGGTAGACCTGTCCACTGAGCTGGTGGAGAAGGACCTCCAAGTGGAGCAGATGGCCACCCAAATCCAAGAGCATGAGGATCAGGTAGGGGCCAGGGAGATCACCATTGAGGTTCTGGACGATCGGCTCCTGACCATGCAGCAATAGCTTGAGGAAGCCAACCAGCACTTGGATATGCACCACCAGGAAATTTAGGACA
This sequence comes from Zea luxurians, assembly GCA_029449295.1. Classification (NCBI taxonomy): domain Eukaryota; kingdom Viridiplantae; phylum Streptophyta; class Magnoliopsida; order Poales; family Poaceae; genus Zea; species Zea luxurians. Next base: position 2,330,806 of record JAOPSE010000004.1, read on the forward strand.
TGGAGGGAGAAGGGGCCGATGAGGATGTCGACATCAAGGGAGGAGAGGAGTCGGAGCCTACATCCAGCTTGGACACTGCTGGCTCAGGGAGACCACCTTCCCTCGAGTCTAGCGTTGCCTCGTTTGCCCATTAGGTTTTAGAGATTGGGGTAGAAGTGCACGGCAGTAGAACTCCTCGAAACTAGCTTAGCTTTTGCACCTTTAGGGTACTAGGCTAGAGAGAGTCGAGTATTTTGAACACTGTTGTAATTGTTAGAAAACTCTTTTGGATTGATGAATGATGGATGGTTTCTATTTTAAGTTATGAAGGAAATTTATGTCATATGGTACCTCTTGTGAAAATGCAAGGAAATGTTTGACATTTTACAAACCTTGTCATTTAAATTCTCTTACCATGTGCAATCCCTAATTTTAAAAGAATGATATTAAGAGCATCCTAAATTTCAAATGGCAGGAAGAGCGCGCCGTGGACAGAATGAGCGCATTCCTCCACCACCACCGTCGCCTCCTACCCTGCAAGAGCGGATGGCTCAGCAGAATGAGATCCTGCGACAGTTAGCTCAGCGTCAGCCACCACCCTAGCACTATGGTGGTGGTGATCACCATCAGCGTCCCCCCAGCAGCGGCCACCTATCAGGAGTTCCTCAGCACTCAACCGCTGTTGTTCACTCGGGCAGAGGACCCACTTGATGCTGATGTGTGGCTCAGGGTGGTGGAATCCAAATTCCCACTGTTTAATGGAGTTTGTTCAGATGTGGCCAAGGTCCGTTTCGCCACCCAGCAGCTTCGCGGACCCGCGCGGACATGGTGGGATCACTTCCTCGCTATGCAGCCGGTTGACCACGTGGTTGAATGGGGAGAGTTCAAGGCAGCATTCAGAGGACATCACATACCAGCATGCATCATGGACCGCAAGCTCAATGAGTTTCTGGCACTCTCTCAGGGGAGTCGTACAGTGTTACAGTACGCCCAAGCCTTTAACGACCTGTGTCAGTATGCAGGCTATCATGCTGACACTGATGAGAAGAAAAGGGACAGATTCAGGAGGGGCCTCAGTACTAAGCTCCGCGACCGTCTCAACACAGTCAAGGCCAACAACTACAATGAGTTAGTCAACATGGCCATATCTCAAGAAGACTGCATCACAGCCCGCCAGGCAGAAAAGAAGAGGAAGACCCCTATGGCAGGACCTTCAGCTCAACCTCAGCGCTTCCGGATTGTGTCTGACACTCATAGTAGGGAACCTCAGCAGCAAGGACGATGAGTGATCCGACCACAACAACAGCAGCAGGCACCCAACCACTCTCAACCCCCAGCTCAGAGGAACAACATCCAGCCACAGCAGCAGTACCGTCAGGCCAATGACAATAGATGTTTCACTTGTGGCAACACCGGACACTATGCCAAGAATTGCCCCAAGAACCAGCAGGGGCAGAATGCAAATCAGAACCAAGGCAAGAGGCAGAGGGTGCAAGTGAGGCAAGGCAGGCTGAACTTCACCACGTTGGCTGACATCCCAGAGGGAGCACCCATCATTACTGGTATCTTCTCCATTTTAAATTTTCCTGCAGTCATTCTTTTTGATTCTGGTGCATCACACCGCTTCATCAGCGCAAAATTTAGTGTCAAGTGTCAGTTACCTTTTCACCACACAAATGGGGGCATCACAATTTCTACACCAGGAGGCAGGGTTGCCACCTATCAGATCAATAGGCATGTGCCAATAAGGTTGGGTAGTTTCATATTTAAAACCACTCCCCTGATCATGGGATTGGAGAGCGTGGATATCATCTTGGGGACTGACTGGTTATCATGACACCATGCTGTGATTGATGTCGCTAGAGTCACCTGTAGAGAGGATTCCAGTGGTCTGTGAGTACCCTGATGTTTTTCCGGACAAATTGCCAGGAATGCCGCCTGACAGAGACATAGAGTTTGCAATTGAACTGCAACCCAGAACTGCACCTATATCCAAGAGACCTTATAGGATGCCTCCAACAGAGTTGGCAGAATTGAAAAAGCAGTTACAAGAGTTGTTGGACAAGGGATTCATTCGCCCAAGTACTTCACCATGGGGATGTTCGGCCTTGTTCGTGAAGAAGAAGGATGAGAGTCTGAGATTGTGTGTGGATTACCGCCCTCTCAATGCGGTAACAATCAAAAATAAGTATCTGTTGTCCCGCATTGATGTGTTGTTTGATCAGTTGGTGGGAGCCAAGGTGTTTTCCAAGATAGACCTTTGCTCTAGCTATCATCAAATCAAGATCAGAGCCAGTGATATTCCAAAGACAGCTTTCTCTACGAGATACGGACTTTATGAGTACTTGGTGATGTCATTCGGGCTGACCAATGCCCTGACATATTTCATGTAATTGATGAATTCAGTGTTCATGCCAGAACTGGACAAGTTTGTGGTGGTTTTCATTGATGACATTCTGGTATATTCAAGAAATGAACAGGAGCATACTAAGCACTTGCATACAGTACTTCAGAGACTGCACGATCATCATTTATATGCTAAATTGTCCAAATGTGATTTCTGGCTGAGGGAAATTAAATTTTTGGGTCACAACATTTCTCAGGATGGGATATCAGTTGATCCTCAAAAAGTGCAAGAAGTGATGGATTGGAAGCCTCCTACCACCGTACGGCAGATTCAGAGTTTTCTGGGATTGGCAGGATATTATCGGTGATTCATTCCGAATTTCTCCAGGATTGCAAAACCAATGACTGAATTGTTGAAGAAAGGAGTAAAGTATGAGTGGAGTCAGAAATGTGAGGATGCCTTTCATGCGCTAAGGCAGCATCTGACAACAGCACCTGTGCTAGCACAACCTAACAACACCAAATCTTTCGATGTTTATTGCGATGCTTTGGGCACTGGATTGGGTTGTGTTTTGATGCAAGACAACAGAGTTATTGCCTACACATCCAGAGCACTCAGGCCTCATGAGCAGAACTACCCCACACATGATCTGGAGTTAGCAACCGTAGTTCATGCTCTGAAGATATGGAGACATTATCTAATGGGAGCTCATTGTAACATCTATACTGATCACAAGAGTCTCAAGTATATTTTCACTCAAGCTGATCTTAATATGAGGCAGAGAAGATGGTTGGAATTGATTAAGGACTATGATTTGGAGGTGCATTACCATCCGGGCAAGGCCAATGTTGTGGCAGATGCCCTAAGTCCAAAAGCCCAGTGTAACTGTGTAACTATGGACTTTGTGTGACGAGTTGCGCAAGCTGAACATGGAAGTTATTTCCCTAGGTACCTTGAATTATATCTCAGTAGAGCCCAATCTACATGAGCAGATAGTCCTGGCACATATGGGTGACAAGGGTGTTCAAGTCATTAAAGAGATGCTCAAACGAAAGGTGGATAAGTACAAATGCTTTCGTCAGGACAGCAAGGGAGTTCTATGGTTTGAAGACCGATTGGTTGTTCCTAAGAAACCAGAACTCAGGCAGAAAATATTGGATGAAGCTCATCTTTCCAAATTTTCCATGCACCCCGGCAGTAACAAGATGTATCATGATCTCAGATCTTTGTATTGGTGGACCAGAATGAAGAGGGAAATTGCTATGTATGTACCTGAATGCGACACTTGCCAAAGAATCAAGGCTAGTCATTTGAAGGTAGCAGGTACCTTACAGCCTCTTCCCGTTCCCCCGTGGAAATGGGAGGATATTTGCATGGATTTTATTGTGGGTTTGCCCAACACCTCCCGACACCACGATTCTATTTGGGTCATTGTGGATAGGTTAACCAAGACAGCTCATTTCTTGCCAGTACATACCACCCACAAGACAGAGAAATATGCAGAGATTTATATGGACCAAATAGTGCGTTTACATGGAATTCCGAGGACTATTGTGTCTGATAGAGGAGAACTGTTTGTGGCACATTTTTGGGAGCAGCTCCAAGAGTCACTTGGAACCACTGTGATTCGAAACTCAGCGTACCATCCTCAAACAGATGGTCAGACAGAAAGAGTAAATCAGATTCTGGAGGACATGTAGAGGGCATGTGTGTTACACTATGGTAAGAATTGGGATAAGTGTGACACCCCAGTGTCACCTAGGGTTACTCTTAAAATGCCAAACCAAGACCCATCATTTTATGTGAACCAAAGTGTGCATGTCACACCCGGGCTTTAAAGAGCAAAGCCGGGTGCATCTCATACATGCGCCAAAGAAGACAACATATATAATAACAGAGTGTATAGAGATAAATGTCATAAAACATCAGAGTATTTATTACATAGCGGAAGACTTAAAACAAAATAAAAGAATAAACATAAAACGAACTAAGGATCGTCGGCGCCAACGTCAACTGAGAAACGCCACCTAGATCAGATCAAACTCCTTGCCTTGTGGCTCCTCCTGAACCACCTGCTGTTCTCCTGTGGGGGGTGTGAGACAGCAAGGGTGAGCTCACACATGTTCATCGCTCAACAAGTTGTGGGGAATAATGTGGCATGAACTCACCAAAGGTGGGAGTTCATGAAGTGTAAGGCTGATCAATGAAATAAAGGCTGAAGCTGAGCATTGCTTTTAGAAGTTGGTCAAAATTTTATTAGCAGTTACTAAGTGTAAGTAAATACCATACCATAGTAATAGTAAGTAAAAGTAATAATAAAATAAACCCAAATGCAATGAGATGACAAATTAAGTTTAAGTTCCATAAATTAATCATGTGAGTGTCCGAGCCGCTCATGACCGTGAGCACGGCTAGCATACTAGTTTTACACTCTGCAGAGGTTGCGCATCTTTACCCACAAATCGTGTTACCCATTTGCCACGGAGTTGATCAGACCCCATACACCTCTACCAAGGAAGCGAGGCAGGGTACCACTACGAGGGCTTTACAAAGTTCCACTAGCTTCAGACTACCCGCTACAGTTTATAGGAAGCTTCAATGCAGGGTTCTTGCCTGACCGCCATCGCAGCAAAATCAACCAAGGACCTCCCTACACTGACCACTCCCCTACTGCCCTTGCCCCTTTCGGGTAAGGTAGCCCTCCACCAGCTTTCCTAGTTAATCAGCCAAGGGCGTCCCATTAAACCCTTGTAGTAGCACTGTTTTCCCGGGAGGTTCTCCATGTTCCCATTAACATAATGATCTTATCATGAACATTAAAGAATAAAACAGATAATAAAAAGTATAACAATAAGTGATGAATATCTCTATACCCAAATCCACATAAAGCAATAGCATGAACTACCCAAACTTTAGTAGTAAAATCAGTGGTGAAACAAGGTATAAAGATAGTCAAAATCTAGGGTATCCTATTGGGTCCCAGCAAAATTAACCTATGCAGATCATTATGATTAATAAGAACATGAATGGGTAAAAGAAAGTGATCAAGGGCACAACTTGCCTTCCACGAGCTCCTGCTCAGCAGTCTCTACCAGCTGAACCCCAGATTCCATAGTGGCTTGCTCGTCTACTCGCATCAATACAATACATACATAGTATAGCAAAAATTAACATCACACCAAACATATAAATAAAATACACAGTAATAATCTAGACATTAAACTAAGATCACAGGAACTGGAATCATTAAATTTGGAGGTATAGATTTTAAGTTATGGATTTTCTAAGGTTTTATGCATTTAATATAGGGTTAAGTGAGAAATAAATTTTAATGTGTATTTCATGTAAAAACAGTGGTACAAATGGATAGACAATAATATTATAAAAATTTAGGAACTGGAATGGACCAATTTGGAGTTCATATGATTTTTCTATGAATTATACAAATTCTATGAATTGTTTTCACATTAAAAACTCATTTTCTACCTCTTTTCCCTGATTTCCCAAATTCCTGGACTACGCCTCAAATACCAGAAAGAGCAGGGTTCCCGACGCAAGAAACCAGAGACTCAGCGCACAGTGGAGTGGGATGGCGGGTTGATATACATGAAAGGTAGGGTCTCTTTTTTTATTATGCCACGCGAAGGGGTATGATAAGATCTCGACCGTCGGATCTAAAACTCACGGCAAAGATTAAACTGGTCTTTTAACAGATCGGCACGTCTTGCAGGTCCTTGGATCAACGATCGACGTCCCAGATTTTAAGTTGCTCACGTTGATTCACACGCGCATGATTTGGATCGGACGAACCAGATCAGTTTGGCCAAAACAGTCCACACGAGCCAATCCAAGCCACACATCCTAAGATCTACGGCTTACGCATCATCTCCCACCCTCCGCACGCTACAGGGCCGAGGCAAACGACTCCCACGGCGACGCACAAATCTGCCGCGGCGGCGCCCATGAACGGATCCCTCTATCCTAGGTTCTAGTGCTCGAATCCTCGATCCGACCGACGCTAAACGAAGAGAGGAGGTTTGCGAACCAGAGGGAGGTGCTTACCATCGTTGGAGGGCGGAGAGGGGAGCTAGCTGCAGCACACTGCGGCTAGGCCTTGAGTCCGGGCTCCGGTGTGGAATTCCGGGTTCATCGGACGCAGATCTCCCCCACCTGAGCCCTATCGCGCACAAACGTAAGTGAATGCATAAACGAACTAGTTGGAGGATGTCTCATCGTGGATCGCAGCAGCATTCAGCCTGGCCCCGGCCAGGCGCGGCTCTACGGTGGTGGCTGGACTCCGGGGAGAAATTCCCGAGCCCACAACAGCACCCCCGCGTGATTCTTCCCACCGGCAGCTTCTATTCTCAGCGGCGATGCATGGGAGACTCAAATTGGGGCAGAGGCACCACCGAACCAAGACTTCACGGTGGCGGCCCCACGCCGGTCCCTTGCACACCGGCGACAACGCACTTCTCCTCGCGATTTTGGGGCTGGCCTGGCGAAAGAAAGGGAGTCATGGTTGGTCGAGCGGTGCCGTACTTCAAGGGGTAGCGCACGTGGGGAAGGAGACTTGGCCGCGCGACTGGGATTCGGTTGGGCCTCCGAGATGTGCGGCGAGGTTCCAGCGTGGCGTTTGCCAAGTCCGTGCGGCTGTTGACGCGAAGAAGACGGATCCGAGCGCCGGGGTCCACCAGCCAGGCACGGGTCTTCCGCGGAGAGAAGGGAGCGCGTCACGCTCGGTTTAATATCGGAGCAGAGTCCACTATAATCCTGGCACTTCTAGCGCTCGTCCGCAACAACCCAAGGTGGAAGACGAGCTCGGTCTTGGGCCCACGTGCAGTGACACGACACACACCCCAAGCAGCCGCCAGCCCAAGGCCACCCACCAGTGAAGCCCACGCGCGCCCACGTAGAGAAACTGACCCGTGGGGTCCCCGCGTCAGCTGGATGAGGCGCGACAGGTTAAGGAAATGGAAGGTGGGCCGGCACGCAGTAAAGGGAAAATGCGCCGAAAGGGGCATTCCGGGCCCATTCGGGTTCTGGTTCTTTTTTTTTATTCTTTTCTATTTTATTATTATTTTATTTTTTTTTCTTCTTTTCATTTTCAAATTTCAAATTTGAATGTGGATCTTGTTATGAATATAACCCTTGTCCAAATGTTCGACTTCGTTTCTCTAGTGTAGGAATAGTATTTGTTTTTATATATTTATTCTCACCCACAAAATATTTTATTTATCCTCCTTTCTAATTTCTAGAATTTCTTTTACATCTTAAATTCCACTTTGGCCATTAGTATATTTCTTTTCACATTATTTTTATGTTGTCACGGAGTGCACACAAGGTGAAAAACCAGCATGATGCATATTTTAATGGTATAGCTTTTATATTAGTTATTTGTCTTTAAATATGATACTCACTTGTGACGATAAGTAGATGCAATATACATAATTACATAAAGGAAAAATAATTTTTTTTCCTTTACAATTTGGGTATCACAAATCCTACCCCCCTTAAAAATAATCTCGTCCTCGAGATTTAGGAAGAACGAGGGAAAAGATGGGAAAAATCTATGCGAAGCTCTTCTTCTCTCTCCCAAGTAGCTTCATCTTCTCCATGGTGGCTCCATCACCTTATTTCTTGTAACTCGAGTCAAAGTGTCCAGAATCTTGATAGGGTACTCAGCATAAGTCAGGTCATCATGAACACTAAGGCCTTCCATTGGTAGTTGCTCCTCAGGTACCCTGAGGCACTTCTTCAGCTGAGACACATGGAATACATCATGTACATCTGACAGATGATCGGGTAACTCTAGTTGATATGCAACTTCTCCCACTCGCTTTAAGATCAAGAAAGGTCCAATGAAGCGGGGGGACAACTTTCCTTTAACTTTAAATCTCCTCATACCCCGAAGTGGTGACACCTTCAAATATACATGATCACCCTCCTTAAACTCCAGTAGTCTTCTCCTATTATCAGCATAGCTCTTTTGCCTGGATTGTGCAATTCTCAAATTTTCTCTTATCATTCGAACTTGTTCTTCTGCCTCTTGTATAAGTTCAGGCCCAAAGAACTGTCTTTCTCCAGTCTGATCCCAATACAGGGGAGTCCTGCATTTCCTGCCATACAAAGCCTCAAATGGTGACATCTTCAAACTGGCCTGGTAGCTATTATTATAAGAAAACTCAGCATAGGTTAAGCTCTTCTCCCAACTGCCACCATGCTTAAGGGCACAAGCTCTTAACATATCTTCCAGCACTTGATTAGTCCTCTCTGTCTGTCCATTAGTCTGGGGATGGTAGGCTGAGCTAAAATTCAACTTTGTATCCAAGCTCTCATGCAACTTCTTCCAAAATCGAGAAGTAAACTGCGATCCTTGATCAGACACGATCTTCTTAGGTACTCCATGTAGACAAACTATCCGAGTCATATACAATTCTGCTAGCTTGGCTCCCGTGTAATTAGTCCTCACAGTTATGGAATGAGCCATTTTTGTCAATCTGTCTACTATCACCCAAATAGAGTCATACCCAGCAGGGGTGCGGGGTAGTCCAACAATAAAATCCATACCAATTTCTTCCCATTTCCACTCAGGAATCTTAAGCGGGTGCAATAGTCCAGCGGGTCTTTGATGTTCGGCCTTGACTCTTTGACACACATCACACTTAGCCACATGAGCAGCCATATCCCTTTTTAGTCCATACCACCAATACTTTTGCTTCAAATCCTAATACATCTTAGTGCTCCTAGGGTGGATGGAGTAATCAGAATCATGAGCTTCTTTCAATATAGCCTCACGGAGGCTATCGATCTCTGGAACACATATCCGATCTTTGAACCATATGGTGCCTTGTTCATCTTTCGTGAATTCTGGGACTCTTCCTTCAGTAATCAGATCCTTAATCTCTTGGATTTTAGCATCACCAACCTGACCTCTACGAATCTCTTGCTCCAAGGTAGGTTCCAATTCAATGGTGACTCCTTCAGTGTGAGTAACAATTCCCAGGTTGAGTTTCTCAAAATCTTTTGCTAATTCATCGGGTAGCTGGACAACAAAAGCGGAGTGAACATGTTCTTTCCGACTCAAGGCATCTGCGACCAAATTCGCCTTGCCGGTGATAGTGAACCTCCAAATCATAATCCTTAATGAGCTCCAACCAACGGCGTTGCCTAAGGTTGAGATCCTTCTAAGTGAATATATACTCCAAACTCTTATGATCCGTGTACACTTGGCACTTGGTTCCCATGATATAATGCCTCCATATCTTAAGCGCATGCACAACGGCTGCCCGCTCTAAGTCATGAGTGGGGTAGTTCAACTCATGTTTCCACGTAGGTGATCACATGTCCTTCTTGCATGAGCACACATCCCAAGCCTTAGCCACATGCATCACAAGAAATATCAAATCCTTTTTGTAGGTCTGGCATAACCAATACTGGTGGTGACATCAATCTTTTCTTCAATTGATCAAGGCTATCTTGGCACTTCTCATCCCACTTGAATTCTCTTCCTTTTTCCAAAAGCGATGTCATAGGCTTAGCAATTTTTAGAGAACCCTTCAATAAATCTCCGATAATATCCTGCAAGCCCCAAGAAACTCCGAATCTCAGTAACTGTAGTGGGCACTCTCCACTCCATTATCTCCTTCACTTTAGCAGGATCCACTGCTATTCCTCCATTAGAAATAATATGACCAAGGAATGGCACCTTGTCAATCCAAAACTCGCACTTACTGAACTTAGCGTAGAGTTGATTATCTCGTAGCTTCTGTAGCACCAACCTTAGATGTTGTTCATGATCACTTTCACTCCTAGAATAGATAAGAATATCGTCGATGAACTCCACGACGAATCTGTCCAAATACTCCATAAACACCTTATTCATCAAATTCATGAAATAAGCTGGTGCATTGGTCAATCCAAATGACATAACAGTGAACTCGTATAATCCATATCGAGTCGAGAAAGCCGTCTTAGGAATATCTGATGGCCTAATCCTCATCTGATGGTATCCCGATCGGAGATCAATCTTCGAGAATACCCTGGCTCCTCGCATCTGATCAAACAAATCCTCAATACGGGGTAAGGGATACTTGTTCTTCACAGTGACATCATTAAGTGATCTATAGTCCACGCACATTCGTTGTGATCCATCCTTCTTCTGTACGAATAACACCGGTGCTCCCCAAGGTGAGGAACTCGGACGAATGTACCAAACATCCTATAATTCCATTAACTGCTTCTTAAGTTCCTTTAGCTCTCCTACGGACATCATGTATGGCCGTTTAGGAATAGGGGCAGTCCTATTTAAGAGATTAATGACAAACTCAACTTTCTTATCTGGTGGCATCCCTGGTAACTCCTCTGGAAGGACATCCAAAAAATCTCTAACTGCACGGATGTTGTCACCCACAAACTTCCCATCTACTAAGAATGTCGCTAGTCTTATGGCAGTAGTTACTGTAATTCCAACTTCAAATCTTTCTATTTTGGAACTGGTGAGTTCTATGGTTCCTGTAGCACAGTGAATAACCTGCCTTAGCCTTTCTTAACCATGACATACCAAGGATCACGTCTATAGTGGTCTCTTCTAACACTATAGGGGTAGCTCATCTGGGTTAGGAACACAGGGTAAGAAAGAAAGAATTGTAGACAAGGCGAGTAATTAAGAGGCATATTACTGCGGGGGATTTATTAGCTAAGTAGATTAGCGTGTTATCCACTAAAGCTAATACATTACCTTATGGTGGTACATGCTAAGATGCCCGTCTATACTATTTCAATCAATCAAAGAAGCAAATAAGGCATTGATCATCAGAACAATCAACCAACATTTTTAATAGAGAAAATAATTTTAATTTGGTCTTAGGCTTCCTATCTCCTAAAATGTCATAGGGGTAGGGATTCCAAGGTGTGAAATCCATCTTGTCTCAGAGTAGAAAAGGTAAGAATGATCAGAGTAAACAGTAGAAGGTGAGACAGGATCAAGACAAGATGAGTATAGAAAGAATCAGAGTAAGATAAGTAGGTAAGGGTTTATCCATTTCTAACTAGGTTTCGTCCTACAGTCAACATTTCCTCTGATACCACTTCTGTCACACCCGGGCTTTAAAGAGCAAAGCCGGGTGCATCTCATACATGCGCCAAAGAAGACAACATATATAATAACAGAGTGTATAGAGATAAATGTCATAAAACATCAGAGTATTTATTACATAGCGGAAGACTTAATACAAAATAAAAGAATAAACATAAAACAAACGAAGGATCGTCGGCGCCAACGTCAACTGAGAAACGCCACCTAGATCAGATCAAACTTCTTGCCTTGTGGCTCCTCCTGAACCACCTGCTCTTCTCCTGTGGGGGGGTGTGAGACAGCAAGGGTGAGCTCACACATGTTCATTGCTCAACAAGTTGTGGGGAATAATGTGGCATGAACTCACCAAAGGTGGGAGTTCATGAAGTGTAAGGTTGATCAATGAAATAAAGGCTGAAGCTGAGCATTGCTTTTAGAAGTTGGTCAAATTTTATTAGCAGTTACTAAGTGTAAGTAAATACCATACCATAGTAATAGTAAGTAAAAGTAATAATAAAATAAACCCAAATGCAATGAGATGACAAATTAAGTTTAAGTTCCATAAATTAATCATGTGAGTGTCCGAGCCGCTCATGACCGTGAGCACGGCTAGCATACTAGTTTTACACTCTGCAGAGGTTGCGCATCTTTACGCACAAGTCGTGTTACCCATTTGCCACGGAGTTGATCAGACCCCATACACCTCTACCAAGGAAGCAAGGCAGGGTACCACTACGAGGCCTTTACAAAGTTCCACTAGCTTCAGACTACCCGCTACAGTTTATAGGAAGCTCCAATGCAGGGTTCTTGCCTGACCGCCATCGCAGCAAAATCAACCAAGGACCTCCCTACACTGACCACTCCCCTACTGCCCTTGCCCCTTTCGGGTAAGGTAGCCCTCCACCAGCTTTCCTAGTTAATCAGCCAAGGGCGTCCCATTAAACCCTTGTGGTAGCACTGTTTTCCCGGGTGGTTCTCCATGTTCCCATTAACATAATGATCTTATCATGAACATTAAAGAATAAAACAGATAATAAAAAGTATAACAATAAGTGATGAATATCTCTATACCCAAATCCACATAAAGCAATAGCATGAACTACCCAAACTTTAGTAGTAAAATCAGTGGTGAAACAAGGTATAAAGATAGTCAAAATCTAGGGTATCCTATTGGGTCCCAGCAAAATTAACCTATACAGATCATTATGATTAATAAGAACATGAATGGGTAAAAGAAAGTGATCAAGGGCACAACTTGCCTTCCACGAGCTCCTTCTCAGCAGTCTCTACCAGCTGAACCCCAGATTCCACAGTGGCTTGCTCGTCTACTCGCATCAATACAATACATACATAGTATAGCAAAAATTAACATCACACCAAACATATAAATAAAATACACAGTAATAATCTAGACATTAAACTAAGATCACAGGAACTGGAATCATTAAATTTGGAGGTATAGATTTTAAGTTATGGATTTTCTAAGGTTTTATGCATTTAATATAGGGTTAAGTGAGAAATAAATTTTAATGTGTATTTCATGTAAAAACAATGGTACAAATGGATAGACAATAATATTATAAAAATTTAGGAACTGGAATGGACCAATTTGGAGTTCATATGAATTTTCTATGAATTATACAAATTCTATGAATTGTTTTCACATTAAAAACTCATTTTCTACCTCTTTTCCCTGATTTCCCAAATTCCTGGACTACGCCTCGAATACCAGAAAGAGCAGGGTTCCCGGCGCAAGAAACCAGACTCAGCGCACAGTGGAGTGGGATGGCGGGTTGATATACATGAAAGGCAGGGTCTCTTTTGATATTATGCCACGCGAAGGGGTATGATAAGATCTCGACCGTCGGATCTAAAACTCACGGCGAAGATTAAACTGGTCTTTTAACAGATCGGCACGTCTTGCAGGTCCTTGGATCAACGATCGACGTCCCAGATTTTAAGTTGCTCACGTTGATTCACACGCGCATGATTTGGATCGGACGAACCAGATCAGTTTGGCCAAAACAGTCCTCGCGAGCCAATCCAAGCCACACATCCTAAGATCTATGGCTTACGCATCATCTCCCACCCTCCGCACGCTACAGGGCCGAGGCAAACGACTCCCACGGCGACGCACAAATCTAACGCGGCGGCGCCCATGAACGGATCCCTCTATCCTAGGTTCTAGTGCTCGAATCCTCGATCCGACCGACGCTAAACGAAGAGAGGAGGTTTGCGAACCAGAGGGAGGTGCTTACCATCATTGGAGGGCGGAGAGGGGAGCTAGCTGCAGCACACTGCGGCTAGGCCACGAATCCGGGCTCCGGTGTGGAATTCCGGGTTCATCGGACGCAGATCTCCCCCACCCGAGCCCTATCGCGCACAAACGTAAGTGAATGCATAAACGAACTAGTTGGAGGATGTCTCACCGTGGATCGCAGCAGCATTCAGCCTGGCCCAGGCCAGGCGCGGCTCTACGGTGGCGGCTGGACTCCGGGGAGAAATTCCCGAGCCCACAACAGCACCCCGCGCGATTCTTCCCACCGGCAGCTTCTATTGTCACCGGTGATGCATGGGAGACTCAAATTGGGGCAGAGGCACCACCGAACCAAGACTTCACGGTGGCGGCCCCACGCCGGTCCCTTGCACACCGGCGACAACGCACTTCTCCTCGCGATTTTGGGGCTGGCCTGGCGAAAGAAAGGGAATCATGGTTGGTCGAGTGGCGCCGTACTTCAAGGGGTAGCGCACGTGGGGAAGGAAACTTGGCCACGCGACTGGGATTCGGTTGGGCCTCTGAGATGCGCGGCGAGGTTCCAGCGTGGCGTTTGCCAAGTCCGTGCGGCTGGTGACGCGAAGAAGACGGATCCGAGCGCCGGGGTCCACCAGCCAGGCACGGGCCTTCCGCGGAGAGAAGGGAGCGTGACACGCTCGGTTTAATATCGGAGCAGAGTCCGCTATAATCCTGGCACTTCTAGCGCTCGTCCGCAACAACCCAAGGTGGAAGATGAGCTCGGTCTTGGGCCCACGTGCAGCGACACGACACACACCCCACGCAGCCGCCAGCCCAAGGCCACCCACCAGTGAAGCCCACGCGCGCCCACGTAGAGAAACTGACCCGTGGGGTCCCCACGTCAGCTGGATGAGGCGCGGCAGGTTAAGGAAATGGAAGGTGGGCCGGCGCGCGGTAAAGGGAAAATGGGCCGAAAGGGGCATTCCGGGCCCATTTGGGTTCTGGTTCTTTTTTTTATTCTTTTCTGTTTTATTATTATTTTATTTTTTTTCTTCTTTTCATTTTCAAATTTCAAATTTGAATGTGGATCTTGTTATGAATATAACCCTTGTCCAAATGTTCGACTTCGTTTCTCTAGTGTAAGAATAGTATTTGTTTTTATATATCTATTCTCACCCACAAAATATTTTATTTATCCTCCTTTCTAATTTCTAGAATTTCTTTTACATCTTAAATTCCACTTTGGCCATTAGTATATTTCTTTTCACATTATTTTTATGTTGTCACGGAGTGCACACAAGGTGAAAAACCAGCATGATGCATATTTTAATGGTATAGCTTTTATATTAGTTATTTGTCTTTAAATATGATACTCACTTGTGACGATAAGTAGATGCAATATACATAATTACATAAAGGAAAAATAATTTTTTTCCTTTAAAATTTGGGTATTACAGTGCATGAGCATCAAATTAACTTAAGAATAAAGAATTCACCAAGCATATACTTAAAAGTATCATGATCACAACAAATGGGTCTTTCAAAAAGGTATTAATGTTGTAACCCTAATATAAACCCTAAGTGAGCCCCATGAGCAAAATTCAAGAAAATAAGGAAAAAGGGCATGAAAAATTTAAAATTGTGACTTGACCCAATTATAAAAATTGAAGTATATTTAATAAGCAACAAGAAAGGTTGAGAAAGCTTAGCCAAAATAACTCAAATAAAACCCCAAATCAAGCTTCTCATGTGGGGACTTAATGGGAATTTTGAATTTCAGAATTATGAAATTCAGACCTTGAGCCAAAGATCAGGGATGTTCACCTTGATCCCTAACTCGAATCCTAATGGCCCCATTAACAAAAATGTGCCTAATTAACCCCTCTGTCATGTGCCAGGAGATGGCATTGGGACGCGTGCCTCGGACACGTCAAACCAGAGATTTTCTCCCTGTGTGTGGCAGTGAGACAAACAGGATTTCTCCCCTCTCTATCTCCTAATCCAGTCAGGGAAACTTGCTAGCCTCCACACACAAACGACAAAGGGACCTGAGAGGAAGAGATCTCTCAACGGGATCGTGGCCTTAATCTCAAAGATTTGGGCCCAATCCGCATTTGAACTTGACCTCTCTCCGCGCTGCCTCGTGCTCGACGCTGTGCCAGGCGCCAGAGCGCGCACTGGCATTCGTCGTGCACGCCCCGAGCGCATGTCAGAGCCCCGCCCTCGGCCGTGCTCGCCCGCGCCTATAAAGTCTCCCCGGGCGTGCCTCACTTCACCTCGCGCTCACCTTCACCGGCCAGCCACCTCTCCTTAGCTCCGGCGAGCTCATTTCCGCCCGCCATTGCCGCCAGAGCTTCGGCCATCGTGGCCAGCCCACTCCAGCCACCCCCAAGTCAAGCCAGTGCTTCGGCTAGCTCCGCCAGTGGCCCGTGAAGCTTTCCAAGCCCTCGGACCAGGCCGGACTTCACCGGAGGCCCGAGATCGACCTCACCGGACTTCGGTCTTTCGCCGCCGCGCGTGGACAGAGCTAACTGGTGAGTCTCCGCCCAATTCCTTGCACCCATATCTTCTCTGGCATCCCGTGAACCTCTCTGACCCGTCCAATTGAACTGTCTCGCCGTGAGCAGGCCGGACTCCTCGCCGCCGACGAGCATCCCCGCCTGCGCACGTGGACCGGCCAACTCCGGCCATCCCCGACGGCGACCCGCACATCGCTGTGATCCCCGAGACCTCCCCTACGTCCTCGACCACTTCACCGGAGCAATCTCGCCGCCGGTAAGCCCCTCCGCCCTTTCTTCCGCCGCGGTTACTGTGTAAGATAGGAGAAGGACCTCGGGTTAGGATTTGTAGAAACCGAGGAGTTTTCTGTAACGTTAGTGACCCATGTGAATAGTAGCCCAGGGACTGATCCGCGAAGAAAACTTAAAATACCTGCCAGGGACCCCAGTGCAAAGTGGTTTTCCATTAAATCAATTCTGTTAATCTTTTAAAATGACAAGAGAACTTAGAAAACCCATAACTTGATGAATTCTTAATAAAAAGTTGTCAAACTAATTTTGCTAAATCCTAAATATTATGATCTATCATTTAAAAATGATAAACCCTATGCTTTCTATTCTAAATGTTTGAGTTAAAAATTAAAAACAGAAACCTACCAAACCTAGTTTAATTAAGGAAAATATGATATAGATATTCATTTAAAGCTATTTTGCCCAAAACTTAGAAAAAATCAGAAAGGCATTAGAAATTAATGAACAGTGATTAAAATTATTTTTCCTATTTTGCTTATGTAACAGAGAACCTAGGAAAAATAGGGAGACCATTAGTCCAGATCAGTTTTAAATTAGAATGCTTTATTTAGCCTTATTTGAACTGAAAAACAATTATTAGAATTACAAAACTATACCCAAAATAGATAATAAAAATCCAGTGGACTTACAACCTCCAGAGCCCCACTACAAAAATAAAGAACACCTCAGCCCAACTTTTTAAGTAAGGAAAATAAATATAAAATGCTAATGAGGCATTTTCCAAAATAAATCATGAACAACCCCTAATAATGTGATAATGGGCAACCAAAAATTAGCTAAGTCCATAATGAGATAAACCACCAGAGAAAAATGCAAACCCCTGAAAAAGAAGCAAACTCCTACCTATTGCTAAGGATTTATGAGAAAGGCCACTTAATTCAAATAATGCATACCACCCCTTCCCTTAAGCAAAAAGATGCCAAACTTCAGAATAATTGCTCTTGCACAAAACAATAACTAAGAAAAATAAGAACTCTGTTGTTTGATATTTTTCAAATATAGTGGTAGTAGAAAGCACCCATTTGGCTAGAAACTTGAGAAAACCATAGTAAAATAAATAAAAGGTATTAATGACTAGAAATTTGTACCAAGCCATGTTATAACCCCAAAAAGCTAGCAAAATAAGTTTTATAGAACTACCCACTGTTAAATAATAGTTGTAGTTCAAAGCACCCCTTCTGCCCTAGAATTTAATAATTTTGTCCAGAGAAAACTATTCACTTTCTGATCCCCACATTTTGAAACAGAGAAACATGCACCAGTGCTAAACCACTGTAATTTTTGCAGAATTTTTAGAATTTTATAAAAGCAACTTGTAGTTCAAACCTACTCCAAAACTTTTAAGAGAATAAAAGAAAAGGAAAGAAGAAATAAACCTCACCCCAATAAGCCTATCTTGAATACTTATCAATTCTCCCTAAGATTTAAAAAGAATTCAGTGGAACCCCAAAAAAATAAACCTACCACTTACCATAGATAAAGTTGACCCAATTCTACCAAGTATACCACCCAAGGGTCTTACATAGGTAAAGTTAACCTTGTTTAACTCAAGTAGATCATCCACCGTCAAAAGTTGTAATTTCTAAAAGTACATGTCATATCATGCATGTATCTTACGCATTGCATTCATTAGATTGTAATCTTGCCGACGGAGAGTACGTGCTCATCCCCGAGCAAGGACCTGTCCAAGAGGAGGACCAGGAGCAGGCTTCAGAGGCTGTTAGTGAGGATCTCCCCACAGCCCCAGCAATTGAAGGCAAGCCCCGGTTTTATGCATAACCTGTTAATTATGCTATTTTACTACACTTAATGCTTGTAGGATTGTAATGTGCACTTAAGTGTAGGAGTTGCTTGAAACCTCTAGTTGCATGAACTTAGGATTCCTTTTTGAGATGAATACTAGTATGCTAGGTCGAGTAGCTGCATGGTAATCAGGATCTCGGTAGAAGTCGAGTGATTTTTCTAGCACTCGCGTGAGGTTAGGAATTGATTGTATTCATCTTGATAACGTGATATATGTTGGTCTATGGACTTGGATCCAGGGAGGATGCCTTGTCCATGAGACGGGAAAAGGAATTAAGGATTAATGTGTGGATACCTGAGTCAAGCTTTTGAACGTACTAAGCACATGCCGGGAAAAATGGTAACCGGTAAACCTAGTACCTGAGTGAAGTCGGGCGCGGACTTTATCCCTCATGTGACCTGAGACTGGGTCTCCCATGCTAGCTATGGTGGGTACAAGTGCGGTCACTGCACGGTGGCAGCTGGGGTCAGTGGAGCATTGTATGCCAAGGCGGTGAGGCCTGGACGCGAACGAGGAATCGATGGGGATGGTTGTCATGTGTGGGGTCGGAGTACCCTGACATGCCGTGTGTTTAGGTTTACCTTGCAAGGTTAAAACTCGATTCGAATCGTCTGCTTCTCGCAGCTAATGAGACTGCTTGACCCCTTGTACTGCATCGAGTAAGAAGTGAAATGAGGTTACATGAGATAACTTGTTGATTGAACTAAATGCTTGTCACCATGTATGCTTAGAAGGAGCAAATCTAGCTAAGAAAATGATGATAGAATCTGAAAAGCTAAAAATTGATTTTAGAAACAGCTAGTGCTTTTGGCAAACCAAACCCCTCAGCCAAACAGCTGCATAGTCTAGAGGTAGAGGAGTAGACCCCTCACACCGGTTAAGTCTAGCTGAGTATTAGTATACTCAGCCTTGCTTGTGGCACAATTTTTGCAGGTACCATTCAGGAAATGGTTGATGGTGTGACTTGGCCTACCACCCTGCCACCGGGTTGGACGGTCGAGTGGGATGTTGCTCCGGCAGGAGAGGAGCATGAGGAGTAGTGGGCTAGGCCTTGCCCAATTCCTCGATACCGACGACATCGATTATCCGCTGCACTTTATTTTGTGAACTCTTATTTGCTACTCGAAAACTCCGATTTATGTAATAACTCAGTACTTAACTTGAGGATTCCTGTTTTATTGTATTTCTTCTGTGACTCACCTTCGAGTGAGATTGTGGAATTTGATCCTGGTTAAGTGGCTCTATCAGACTAGATCTGAGGGACTGACGGGTTATTCCGATTTAAGTGTGTTACGGCCCCGGAGGCGTGACTTAGGCACTTAAGCTGGAATAATTCGGGCGGTTCTGCCACAGCTGGTATCGAAGCAAATTCCACCACAGAGAAGGACAATAAACCATGAATACCAATTTTCAAAATCTAAAACTTGCCTAGAAACTGCTACAGATCGTCAGGACTAGACCGCTAGACCTAGGACGAAAGGCTTTAGGCATAGAGGGAGAAATAGGTGGCTAATTGATTAGGCCCCGTGGGCCAGTACTTATATTTTTATGGATGCCCTAAAAGGCACCCTATTTTCTTTTGAGAGGCAACGTTACTTCCAGCATGCATGCATTATAAAACACAAAGAGGAATTAAAAAAATATTTTGAGCTAACCCACTTTCTTTAAAACCATCCGGGCTCTCTATTTCTTTTTTCCTTCCACCATAATCTTTACCTTTGATTCCCTTCCGCAGATGAATTCACCCACCCCCGCAAGTGGAGGAGACTCTCGTTTCAGTTCTGACTTCCTTTCTCGCGATGGTTTTCCTTCCATCTTGTGGGAAGTGCTTAACTCCGCCGGTTACCCTACGCCCCCTTTGTACACGGTGCAGTTGTATGAGGAGCATCGGGTACCTCGTTGTCGGGTCTGGCTGACTTTGGAGGCTCATCCCCTTCAGCCGGGTTGGCGTTCTCTTGATTCTGAGACAATTGGACTCAGGACGGACGACACCATTGAAGCAGCAGCCATGAAAACTCTGACGACTTTCTGTGGCTACCATCCACTGGAGATGGTGATGCACCCCTTGGGACTCTTCCCTGCTGAGAAGAAGGATGATCCCATGTGGTGTAACCGCGTGAGCCATGTGAAGGATGTGTGGGCGGTGTATCCTGACCTGGTTGGGAGGGTCACTATTCAGTGCATGAGTGCGCTGTACCGCCTTCAGGCCCTTTAGAGCGATGCTATGGCACTCCTTGCTAACACCGCTCAAACTGCCAAGCTCACTCTCGACAGTCGAGAAGATTTTGTGGTCGATCTATCCACCGAGTTGGTAGAGAAGGATCTGCAAGTGGAGAGGCTGAGCCAGCGCATTACCACCTTGGAGCAGCAGGTGGAGATCCGGGACAACACTATTGATGTCTTGGAGAACCAGCTTCACAATGTGCAGAGGGAACTCGAAGAAGCGAATGACCACTTGGACATGCACCACCTGGAGATGGAGGCCAATGAAGCAGGAAGCGAGGGAGAGAGGCTCCCGAGGAGCTAGGACCAGCCCCTGGTGCCAATGGGACTACCTCCGCGATGCCTCCTTCACCCGTATCCAGTGTCGCTTCCACCGCTCAGGGTTAAGCAGTCACTTCGACACTTTTAGGCGGATAGAAACCTATGCGAGCTTAGTTAATATCAGATTTTGGACTAGGCTTATGGGTACTTTTCTCCTAATTGATGTAACCCTGTGAACTTTTGAAATCTGTGGGATATTTGTCACCATGTTATCTTCATTTCGAACCTAATATTATGATTATGGCATTTTTCCTTCCATATGAGATGATATCTTGTCGTTCGAAACTGTGAGTTGGGATAACAATGGCGGCAATCTCTGTTTTTAGATGGCAGCTAGGCAGCGTCGCGGGCATAACGAGCAGGTTCCCCCGCCACCTCCTCCAGCTCCCACAGTGCAGGAGCTGATGGCCCAGCAGAATGAGATTCTGCGACAGCTCTTGCAGCGCCAGCCCCACCCTCAGCAGCATGGTGGAGGCCAGCATCAGCGACCTCCGGCTATGGCAACTTACCAGGAGTTTCTGAGCACGCAGCCACCCTTGTTCACCAAGGCAGAGGATCCGTTGGACGCCGACGTATGGCTTCGTGTCGTCGAGTCCAAGTTTCCCCTCCTCACGGGAGACTTCCCTGATGCTACCAAGACCCGCTTCGCTGCGCAGCAGCTTCGCGGATCTGCTCGGACTTGGTGGGATCACTTCCGTGCTATGCTCCCTGCTGATCGTGAAGTGTCTTGGGAGGAATTCAAGACTGCCTTCAGAGGACACCACATCCCAGCTGGTGTTGGGGACTTGTTCTCAAATGCTTCGTATTAAGAACAAGGCAACATAAAAAGTGTTAAATGTTAGGGTCCTTCGTCCTATTGCACATTACTCCCCTTCGGGAATAATGAATTCCGGACGAAGGTCACAAGAGACATACCTTCGTAAATTCAGCAAGCAATAACGAAGGACTCATAAAAAACATGGAATATAAATCATGGAATCATTTATATTTTATTAACACAAAGGAATAGAAATGATTATAAATTACAAATGTACCTTCGGTCCTGAGAGAAGGTAAAAAGTACAAGCGTGACGCAAATGCCAATGCCAAGTCAACGTGAACAGTACGGGAGTACTGTTCATCTATTTATAGACGCGGGAAGCAGCCCACATAAAATTACATCCATGTCCATTACATTTGCTAATGGCCTACGGAAATCAGTCAAGGTCCACGCAGTCTTTTCATCTTTAAGTCGGTTCCCCCCTCAGCTATTGCGCCGAAGCTCCCCTGCGCACAGCCTCGCCTGCGCTCGTCCTTCATCTGGTCCAAGCTTCGTCCTGACCGCGCTTCATATTCATAGCTCTGAGCCCGAAAATACCTGTTCACATAATCCACTTGGAAAACATTGTCAAATCGTGTTTTTGAGGACCTTCGGAGGACGAAGGCCCCCAACAGTAGCCCCTCGCAATATTAATTTGTTTGACAATAAATTCAGATTGCGATATGGACGAAGGCCTTAAGCCGAAGGTCCGAAAAAACACCTTCCCTTTGCTAGAATAGCAATATTCACTGACAAGCGGGGTCATCTAATTTTCAACGCCCTGGGCGTATAAATAAGAGCACACTGCCAACTCATTTGGTACGCACACTTACTTTTTGCTCCGGCCCACTGAAATTTTTAGCGCTTGTTCATTTAGGTTTGCTGTTCTTTTTTATTTCGAAGCTTCGGCCTCGGGAACAATTTTTTGGCGTTCCCGAAGATGTCTGAAGGCAAGAAGACCCCTGCTGAGATGAAACTGAAGATCCCTGCTGAGACGAAGCTGAGTCTCGAGGAGGAGAAGAATCTAGGGGTTCCTGATAGCGATGGCAGAGACCAATACAGAGAAAATCACGAAGGAGATTCTCGAAGGTTTGTCCGAAGATACTGATGACAGCGACAGCTATGATGTGGAAAGTGGTGGGGAAGAGGGCGAAGATCGACCGTGGCGACCAAGTCACTCGGTTTTTGGGAAAACGACCATCAAGCAGAGTCACATTGATAATATGAGGGGGCGATATTTCCGAGACATATCTATTGTGAGAGCTGACGTCGGGGAAAAGACTTCTCCCACCCCCGAAGAGAATGAAGTTGTGATTTTCCGAAGCTTCCTCAAGGCTGGGCTTCGATTCCCCCTGAGCAATTTTGTTGTTGAGGTATTGAAAACATTCCAAGTCTACCTTCATCAACTCACTCCCGAAGCTATTATAAGGATGGGGATTTTTGTCTGGGCTGTAAGAAGCCAAGGTTTGGAACCGAACGCTAAAAGCTTCTGTAACATTCATGAGTTATTATACGAGACGAAGCCCTGGGGAAAGGAGCAATACCACAACAACTTCGGGTGCTACAGCTTCGGCGCCCGCTCCGGGTCAAGCTGCCCTGTGCCGACCTTTCGGAAGAGGTGGCCCGGAGCCTGGATGACTGAATGGTTTTATGTAAAGAATGATCTAACAGCTCAAGAGAATGTGAAGAGTATTATTATGCACCCAATCTGGCAACGCTTCGGCCTTCGAAGGCCGAAGGTCGAAATGGACGAAGCCGCCGAGGAATGTCAAAGAGCCTTCGGGGTAGTCTGCTCGTTTATTGGGACAAGGGACTTGGTCCAAGAACACATTGCCTTCAGGGTATGGCCACTTGCAGAAAAGTGGGAAATGCCAAAGGAAACCATCAAAGAGTCCGACGAAGGCGGACTAGTCAGATTAAAGTACACATTCAAATATGCAGATAAATTTATTGAACCTGATGATGACTGGCTGAAAAGCATTGAAACATTAAGTGATGAATTACTTGGGGCATATTCGAAGGCTGAAAATACTGCCCTATCAGCAGCCTTCGGAGGCCGAAAAAAGAAGAGACTGAACCGAGTGTTTGATGCAGTCGGGTTCTTCTACCCTGATTATTGTTATCCCATCCGAAGGCAAAAAAGGAAAAACATAACTTCTGAAAAAGAGGAAGCTGGAACGGCTCCTAGCGAGCCAGAACCAAAAGGAAAAAGGTTGAAGGTGCTCACACACCGACCACGCCATATTGAACCAGCTTCGGTGCCTGAGTTCACTGGAGAAACTTCTTCGGCCGCCGAAGCTGAACAGCCAACCTTGCTGCCAGAAATTGCAGAGATGGCCGAAGCACCATCGTTAGAAAAAATGGAAGAAGCGAAAAATCTGACTAAAGAAAAAGCATCAGAAATTTTGAGTCCTGTAGTAAATGTCGAAGCAGGAAAAATCCAAAAGGGTCCAATAGTGACCCCAAAAAGGAAGAGAATGGTAAATGTACTAGATGTCTTGGAGACAATTAAGTCTTCAAGCACAACTCCAAAAAAGAGTGCTGAAATTGCTGAAGCTTCCTCTGAAGCTCCGGCGCAACAAGCTGAAGCTAAAGCTGGGCCTTCAGAGCCCTTCAGGGAACAAACTTTGAAAGCCGAAGCAATAAAAATACCAGATCCAATTTTAATTGAAGAAACTGACACTGCCATCCCCGAAGCGCCTGCTAGCATGTGTGATTACATCATACGACATGCTTCGGGGAAAAAACTATCTGAAGAAGAAACTTATGAAGCTAATCATTATGCAAAGGAGCTAAAATATCCAAAGGGGGCAGTAATATTCAATGGGACAAATGAAGATGATTTTTTATACTGCCTGCCTGACAACAAAGAGCTCTCTGTCTGCCGAGAAATGGCCAGGAGTATTGGTTTCCCGAAGCTTGAATCTGGATTAAGCGCTATGACGAAAGAAGATCTCGCAGACAGTCTTGCGTACAACAGCCTGAAGGTACGGGAACTTAACGCTTGAAAAGAGAACCCCCTTATTATTTTTTTTACGCAACTCATTCCTTTTTTCCTTATATGAATTCTTCTTCGTATAGGGCCTGATCCTAAGCAACGCGCTAAGAGCGCAAAAGAGCGCCGAAGATGAAAGTTATGAAATTGCATTTAATAATTTACGCTCTGAAGTTATCAAACTGAGAAATGAAGCTTTGGAAAAAGATAAAATTCTGCTTACATTGGTAGATAAAGTGAAAAAAGACGAAGCTGCTTCAAAGGCCCAAACCGAAGCTCAAAAACGCGAGATTAAAGAACTTCAGAAACAACTGGCTAGAGCTAAAGAGGAGCGCGCGCTTGAGGAAACGAAACGAGAACTTAGTGATTTTATGGTCAGCAAATTAGAATCAAGAGTTAAGGAGCTTCGTACATCTCAAGGGAAATGCTATGTTAAATCTATAGAATGTGTGAACAAAATTAAGGCCAGCTTTGCCAGCGTCGGCGCCTTTTCTAGCGAAGAAAATTTTTCTCGAGGTAATCCCGAAGATCCGCTGGAATGGATTAGCCACGAAGCAGAGGCCTTCGAAGAGATTCTGAACAGTCGCGGCGATATCTGCGCTTTTTCGGGCGCCAGAGGGATCGCTTCTGTCTTAGAGAAGAAAGGTTGTGATCATGTAAAATTTCTAGCTCAGTCCGAAGCTGCCTTATCTTCCGAAGACATTAAGGACCCCTCGGCCGAAGCAAGCGTGGTTGGCGGCAAATTTTTTACGGATATCTGGAACGACGGCGGCCGAGAA
This sequence comes from Zea luxurians, assembly GCA_029449295.1. Classification (NCBI taxonomy): domain Eukaryota; kingdom Viridiplantae; phylum Streptophyta; class Magnoliopsida; order Poales; family Poaceae; genus Zea; species Zea luxurians. The sequence continues at coordinate 2,356,169 of JAOPSE010000004.1, forward strand.
ATGGCGCAAGAGATCATCCAAAGAAGCGAAAAAGGTATTCATGATGCTAGAAAAGTAGCAGAAGCTGCCGAAAGGAGTACGGAGCCCGAAAGACAATTAGGTACTAATTAGTCATTCTTGTTGCGTTGTAATTTTCATTTCAAACTCTGCACATAGTTTGCAACAGTGATGAAGAAATGTTCTTTTCCCTCAGAAGCTGCTGGGTCAACTGCCAACCCCCACACAAAAGGAGATGAAGAAATCAAACAAACGGCCGAAGCCATCATGGACAAAGTTGTTGATCAACTTTTAAATGAAGTCGCCGAAGCAGTATTAAGAGAAGACTAGATGCTATTAGAAAAACATTTAAATTGTGATCCATGTAATATTTTGTACATTTGGATGTAATATACAAGCTCCTTTTCATTATTCAATTCTTCACGATGCATGAAACTCTATATACATACCTTTTTGAGCCTTCGGCGAAAAAACACCTTCCCTTCTTTTCATGCTTCGTGAAGAAGACATTCTTCGTTAAAATTATTCTGATGAATCATATCCATGTTTCGTGAAATCATTATCCGAAGCTGTACTCCGAAGCTATATAATCTCAATATTGATCTGATAAAGCTCTCCCATATTTCATAAAAATATTCTCCGAAGCTGTATTCCGAAGCTATACAATTTCGATATCACTTTCTCAAAGCATCCTTTCGAAGGTTGAGAGTGCCAAATGCAATATGATGTATGATGCTTATGCCGTGCAAAATGATGTGATGATGTTATGCTATGCATGCGACATTTGTTCCGAAGATACACATAAAATATATTCATAAACTCTGCATTCCCTTAGGAACGTCTTTGGAGCTTCTTCGTCTTTTACTTAGACGATCTTAGCGTTGACTTTTCGCTGTAAGCCTCCCTTAGGAGCTTCTTCGCCCTTTACTTAGGCGGTATCAGCGTTGACTTTTCGCTGTAAGCCTCCCTTAGGAGCTTCTTCGCCCTTTACTTAGGCGGTATCAGCGTTGACTTTTCGCTGTAAGCTCTGCATTCCTTTAGGAACGACTTCTGAGCAGAAAACTTACACTGCGCTCCCTTTGGAACGGCTTTTTGTGACTTCGCAAACTTACTCTGCGTTCCTTGGAACGACTTTCTGTTACTCCGAAGGATTTTTAATTCGAAGGTCCTCCTTGGTAACGGAAAAAATTTTAAGCTTCAGCAATTTAAATCTTCCTCGTGGAAAACAACGAAATTATTACATGAAAACTATCAATGTTTTTGCTTCACAAAAAATAAAACTGAAAAGGAAAGACTGCTATCAAAGGTAGGATATGTATCAATAAATGTGCTTCGACTCTGGCACAGTGCTGTTGACTGTGCGAGCTTCGGACTGTTCTCTGAAGTCCCTCTGATGTGGAACGTGTTGACTCCCTTCTGGCTGTTGACCTTGCTGCAATGGAGGTGGAGGCGGAAAGCTGCTGCCAGGAAGCTTGAGGTTGGCTTGCCGAAGCTACAGAAGCTGCAGGGTGATTGTCTATGTATTGTGGGACATAAGGCGGATGATACGAAGCAGTATGCATGACCTGCTTCGGCTGAGCTTGTTGAGATGCAGCTTCGGCAATTTCCTTTTGCTTCTGGATTGTAATATGGCACGACCTAGTGGTATGGCCCTTGCCTTCTCCACAGAACAAGCAAAACAGTCTCCTTGGCTGATCTCCGAATCTTCCGCCGAAGCCCCTGGCGCCTCTGCCTCTTGGAGCTGGTGGCCGGAAGGAAGTTTGTTGTTGCCCCGAAGCCTGTGATGAGCATTGCGGTCTGTTCTGACTCCCCTTATCATCATTCTGAGTGTTGTGGATAGAACGGACATGTCTCGGGTAGTATCTTCCTCCGAAGCCCCTGGTCATTTCAGAAAATCTGAAGGCCTCCTCCCTTCTTTGACGAAAGTCATTGTCAGCACGAATGTACTCATCCATCTTTTGGAGCAATTTCTCCAAGGTCTGAGGAGGCTTTCTAGCAAAGTATTGAGCTGCAGGCCCAGGACGAAGCCCCTTGATCATAGCTTCGATAACAATTTCATTGGGCACCGTTGGTGCCTGCGCCCTCAATCGTAAAAACCTTCGGACATACGCCTGAAGGTACTCTTCGTGATCCTGAATACACTGGAACAGGGCTTGAGCTGTGACTGGCTTTGTCTGAAATCCTTGAAAACTGGTCAGTAACATATCCTTCAGCTTCTGCCATGAAGTTATTGTTCCTGGCCGGAGGGAGGAATACCAGGTCTGAGCAACATTCCTGACGGCCATGACGAAAGACTTCGCCATAACTGCAGCATTGCCCCCGTACGAAGACACCGTTGCTTCGTAACTCATCAAGAATTGCTTCGGGTCGGAGTGACCATCAAACATGGGGAGCTGAGGTGGCTTATAGGATGGAGGCCAAGGTGTAGCCTGCAGCTCAGCAGACAAAGGAGAAGCATCATCAAAAACAAAATTTCCCTGATGGAAATTATCATACCAGTCATCTTCGTTGACGAAGCCCTCCTGATGAAGGTCTTTCTGATGAGGCCTTCTGTTCTGCTCATCGTGAGTGAGATGACGGACTTCCTCAGAGGCTTCGTCTATCTGCCTTTGCAACTCAGCTAGGCGGGCCATCTTCTCCTTCTTCCTTTGTACTTGTTGGTGTAGCATTTCCATATCCCTGATTTCTTGGTCTAGCTCTTCTTCCTGAAGTGTCGGGCTGAGAGCCTTTCTCTTCTGGCTTCGGGCCTCCCGAGGAGAGACGGTCTCCTGGTTGTGGTCCAGCGGTTGCAGTGCTGAAGCCCCAGTCGCTGAAGCTTTCTTCGGCGCCATAGCTTCCGAAGGTGTTCAAAAAAGCTCGAAGTGGAAGTGAGTTCACCGGAGGTGGGCGCCAATGTTGGGGACTTGTTCTCAAATGCTTCGTATTAAGAACAAGGCAACATAAAAAGTGTTAAATGTTAGGGTCCTTCGTCCTATTGCACATTACTCCCCTTCGGGAATAATGAATTCCGGACGAAGGTCACAAGAGACATACCTTCGTAAATTCAGCAAGCAATAACGAAGGACTCATAAAAAACATGGAATATAAATCATGGAATCATTTATATTTTATTAACACAAAGGAATAGAAATGATTATAAATTACAAATGTACCTTCGGTCCTGAGAGAAGGTAAAAAGTACAAGCGTGACGCAAATGCCAATGCCAAGTCAACGTGAACAGTACGGGAGTACTGTTCATCTATTTATAGACGCGGGAAGCAGCCCACATAAAATTACATCCATGTCCATTACATTTGCTAATGGCCTACGGAAATCAGTCAAGGTCCACGCAGTCTTTTCATCTTTAAGTCGGTTCCCCCCTCAGCTATTGCGCCGAAGCTCCCCTGCGCACAGCCTCGCCTGCGCTCGTCCTTCATCTGGTCCAAGCTTCGTCCTGACCGCGCTTCATATTCATAGCTCTGAGCCCGAAAATACCTGTTCACATAATCCACTTGGAAAACATTGTCAAATCGTGTTTTTGAGGACCTTCGGAGGACGAAGGCCCCCAACAGCTGGCATTCTTGATCGGAAGTTGAATGAATTTCTGGCCCTTAATCAAGGAACCCGCACGGTACTGCAGTATGCGCAAGCCTTCAACGACTTATGCCAGTATGCAGGGTATCATGCTGATTCTGATGAGAAGAAGAGGGATCGCTTCCGCAGGGGTCTCAATACCAAGTTGCGGGAACGACTCAACACTGTCCGGGCTGATAGCTTCAATGAGTTGGTCAACATGGCCATCTCCCAGGAGGATTGCATTGTTGCTCACCGGGCAGAGAATAAGAGAAAGGCACCAATGGCAGCACCATCCGCTCAGGCTCAGAGGTTCCGGATTGTTTCTCACAATCAGAACAGGGGTTTTCAGCAGTAGGCAGGCAGATGGGTGATCAGGCCACCTCAGCAGCAGCAGCCGGCACCCAACCGCTACCCAGCTCCCGCCCCAAGGAACAATCAGCCTCCGCAGCAGCAGCAGTTCCGCAGGGCAATGGGAACAAGTGTTTCACTTGTGGCAATGTGGGCCACTATGCCAAGAATTGTCCTAGGAACCAGCAGAGGCAGATGCCAGCACCAAATCAAGACAAGGGAAGAAAGCAGAAGGTGCAAGTCAGGCAAGGAAAGCTCAACTTCACTACTCTGGAGGAAGTACCTGAAGGAGCTCCTATCATGACCGGTATCTTTTCAGTTTATAATCAACCTGCTTTAATTCTATTTGATTCTGGTGCATCTCATAGTTTAATTAGCCAAAAGTTCAGTGCTAGATGTAAACTACCATTCTCTCGCTCAAAAGGGTCATTCATGATAGTCACACCTGGGGGTAAAATTGCAACTAATCAATTAAACCAAAGTGTGCCTATTCAACTGGGAAGCCACATTGTCAAAACCACTCTTCTTGTGTTGGGATTGGAAAATGTGGATATTATTCTGGGAGCTAATTGGATGACCTTGCACCAAGTTGTGCTTGATGTAGCCAGTCGTGGAAGTTAATTCTCCGTTCTGTGGAAACTTCACCTTAATTCTGCCTAGTCAAGGTTCTACTCAGTCATGTGCTTTCTTTATGACGGAGTTACCTCTGAAGAAGATCCTAGTGGTCTATGAGTATGCAGATGTCTTCCCTGATGAATTGCCAGGAATGCCACAGGACCGGGATATTGAATTCGCCATCGAGTTGCAACCGGGAACCGCCCCAATTTCCAAGAGGCCCTACCGAATGCCACCCGCTGAGTTGGCAGAGTTGAAGAAGCAATTGCAAGAGTTTCTGGACAAGGGATTTATTCGCCCAAGTACTTCACCTTGGGGATGTCCAGCACTGTTTGTGAAGAAGAAGGATGAAAGCTTGAGGCTGTGTATAGATTATCGCCCTCTTAATGCGGTAACTATCAAGAACAAGTATTCTTTGCCTTGTATTGATGTTCTTTTTGACCAATTGGTCGGGGCCAAGGTAGTTTCCAAGATAGACCTTCGCTCTGGCTACCATCAGATCAAGATACGAGCAAGTGATATTCCGAAGACGGCATTCTCGACCAGATATGGGCTATATGAATTCTTGGTGATGTCATTCGGGCTGACAAATGCACCAGCATATTTCATGTATCTGATGAATTCTGTTTTCATGCCGGAATGGGACAAGTTCGTAGTGGTTTTCATCGATGACATTTTGGTGTACTCAAAGAACGAAGAAGAACATGCCGACATTTGCATGTAGTGCTTCAACGTCTGCGAGAGCACCACCTTTATGCCAAGTTATCCAAGTGTGAATTTTGGCTGAAGGAAATCAAATTCTTGGGTCACACTATCTCTCAGGCTGGAATAGCTGTTGATCCTGATAAAGTGCAAGAGGTGATGAACTGGAAGCCACCGACAACTGTCCGTCAGATTCGGAGTTTTCTGGGATTAGCTGGTTATTACCGAAGATTTATCCCAAACTTCTCTCGAATTGCGAAGCCTATAACTGAGTTGCTGAAGAAAGAAGTCAAATTTGTTTGGAGTCAGAAGTGCGAAGATGCCTTCCATGCATTAAGGCAGCATCTGACCACAGCACCAGTATTGGCGCAACCCGACAATAGCAAGCCTTTTGATGTGTATTGCGATGCCTCTAGCACCGGGCTAGGTTGTGTCTTGATGCAAGACAACCGAGTCATTGCTTATGCCTCAAGAGCACTCAGGCCTCATGAGCAAAACTATCCCACTCATGACCTCGAGTTGGCAGCAGTGGTTCATGCATTAAAGATGTGGAGGCATTACTTAATGGGAACCCACTGCAACATCTTCACCGATCATAAGAGCCTTAAGTACATTTTTACTCAGGCCAATCTCAACATGAGGTAGAGAAGATGACTAGAGCTGGTCAAGGATTATGACCTGGAGGTACATTATCACCCAGGAAAAGCTAATGTGGTAGCAGATGCCTTGAGTCGGAAGATGCAATGCAATTGTATTCTGATGGATTCTCGCCTTAACACCTTGTGTGATGAGTTGAGCAAGATGCAAATTGAAGTGATTCCTTCTGGTTCTTTGTCTCACATTTCTGTTGAGCCAGCTTTGCAAGACCAGATTATCATGGCCCAGCTCAGTGACAAGGGAGTGCAAATTATCAAGAAGAATCTCCATCAGAAGGTTGAGAAGTATAATTGTTTCCGCTAGGATGAAAAGGGTGTGTTATGGTTTAAAAGCAGATTGGTGATTCCTAAGGACCAGGATCTCAAGAGGAAAATCTTGGATGAGGCTCATCTCTCCAAATTCTCTATGCATCCGGGAAGCACCAAGATGTACCATGATCTAAAGCCTTTGTACTGGTGGACCAGAATGAAGAGGGAGATAGCCCAGTATGTATCAGAATGTGACACCTGTCAGAGGATAAAGGCAAGCCACTTGAAGTCAGCTGGAGCTTTGCAACCCCTGTCCATACCTTCGTGGAAGTGGGATGACATCAGCATGGATTTCATTGTGGGTCTGCCCAACACCTCTCGTCATCATGATTCAATTTGGGTTATTGTGGACCGATTGACAAAAGTGGCACATTTTCTTCCTGTGCACACCACTGATAAGGCTCAGAAGTATGCAGAATTGTATATTAACCGAATCGTGTGTTTGCACGGATTACCTCGGACCATTGTTTCTGACCGAGGAGCCCAATTTGTTGCCAGATTTTGGGAACAATTGCAAGAGTCTTTGGGGACCAAGCTAATTAGGAGTTCAGCTTACCACCCACAGACTGATGGTCAGATGGAAAGGGTAAACCAAATTCTGGAGGATATGCTGAGAGCTTGTGCGATCGATTGTGGCAAGAACTAGGATAAGCACCTCTCCTTGGCAGAGTTTGCTTATAACAATAGTTATCAATCCAGCCTAAGGATGGCGCCCTTTGAAGCTCTCTATGGAAGAAGGTGCAGAACACCACTCAATTGGTCTCAACCTGGAGAAAGAGAAGTTTTTGGACCTGACTTAGTTACTGAAGCCGAAAGGAAGGTCAAACTAATCAGGAAGAATCTAGAAGCTGCTCAGGCCAGGCAGAAGAGTTACCATGATAAAAGAAGGAAACCTCTCCAGTTCGAGGTGGGAAGTTTTGTATACCTTAAGGTATCACCCACCAAGGGAATGCAGAGGTTTGGGATCAAAGGCAAGCTAGCCCCTCGTTACATTGGACCTTATGAGATCATAGAAGCATGTGGACCCGTGGCATACAAGCTGAAGTTACCTTCAAAATGTCTGCCATTCATGATGTATTCCATGTATCTCAGTTGAAGAAGTGTGTTCGATTGCGGACTGATATCTTAGCAGAGCCAGAATTGGAGATAGAGCCAGATCTATCGTACCAAGAGTACCCCTCCAAGATTCTGGATTGCAAGGAAAGATCAACTCAGGCTAAATCGATCAAGATGTACAAGGTCCAGTGGAGTAATCACTTAGAGGAAGAAGCTACTTGGGAAACCGAGGAATTCTTGAGATCCAACTTCCCCGATTGCCTACCTAAGGAAGCTGGTACGTAATCACCCCCAACCCCTCCTCCTGCCCTTCGAATCTAATTTCCAAAAATAAGGTCTTAATTCAGAATGAAGTAACTATGAAGTAAAACTTAAAAAGGGCTTCCTTCTGAAGTTGCAAAGTGGATGACATTCGAAGAGCAGTTTTACCCTAATAAAAACAATAATCACCCTCCTATAAGTCTCACCCTTCACTTCACCCTAGGAGGACTCTGGCCCGAATCTCGGGACGAGATTCCTTTAAGGGGGGAAGGCTGTGACACCCCAGTGTCACCTAGGGTTACTCTTAAAATGCCAAACCAAGACCCATCATTTTATGTGAACCAAAGTGTGCATGAGCATCAAATTAACTTAAGAATAAAGAATTCACCAAGCATATACTTAAAAGTATCATGATCACAACAAATTGGTCTTTCAAAAGGTATTAATGTTGTAACCCTAATATAAACCCTAAGTGATCCCCATGAGCAAAATTCAAGAAAATAAGGAAAAAGGGCATGAAAAATTTAAAATTGTGACTTGAGCCAATTATAAAAATTGAAGTATATTTAATAAGCAACAAGAAAGGTTCAGAAAGCTTAGCCAAAATAACTCAAATAAAACACCAAATCAAGCTTCTCATGTGGGGACTTAATGGGAATTCTGAAATTCAGACCTTGAGCCAAAGATCAGGGATGTTCACCTTGATCCCTAACTCGAATCCTAATGGCCCCATTAACAAAAATGTGCCTAATTAACCCCTCTGTCATGTGCCAGGAGATGGCATTGGGACGCGTGCCTCGAACACGTCAAACCAGAGATTTTCTCCCTGTGTGTGGCAGTGAGACAAACAGGATTTCTCCCCTCTCTATCTCCTAATCCAGTCAGCGAAACTTGCTAGCCTCCACACACAAACGACAAAGGGACCTGAGAGGAAGAGATCTCTCAACGGGATCGTGGCCTTAATCTCAAAGATTTGGGCCCAATCCACGTTTGAACTTGACCTCTCTCCGCGCTGCCTCGTGCTCGAAGCTGTGCCAGGTGCCAGAGCGCGCACTGGCGTTCGCCGCGCATGCCCCGAGCGCATGTTAGAGCCCCGCCCTCGGCCGTGCTCGCCCACGCCTATAAAGCCTCCCCGGGCGCGCCTCACTTCACCTCGCGCTCACCTTCACCGGCCAGCCACCTCTCCTTAGCTCCGGCGAGCTCATTTCCGCCCGCCATTGCCGCCAGAGCTTCGGCCACCGTGGCCAGCCCACTCCAGCCACCCCCAAGTCGAGCCAGTGCTTCGGCTAGCTCCGCCAGTGGCCCGTGAAGCTTTCCAAGCCCTCGGACCAGGCCGGACTTCACCGGAGGCCCGAGATCGACCTCACCGGACATCAGTCTTTCGCCGCCGCGCGTGGACAGAGCTAACCGGTGAGTCTCCGCCCAATTCCTTGCACCCATATCTTCTCTGGCATCCCGTGAACCTCTCTGACTCGTCCAATTGAACTATCTCGCCGTGAGCAGGCCGGACTCCTCGCCGCCGACGAGCATCCCCGCCTGCGCACGTGGACCGGCCAACTCCGGCCATCCCCGACGGCGACCCGCACATCGCTGTGATCCCCGAGACCTCCCCTACGTCCTCGACCACTTCACCGGAGCAATCTCGCCGCCGGTAAGCCCCTCCGCCCTTTCTTCCGCCGCGGTTACTGTGTAAGATAGGAGAAGGACCTCGGGTTAGGATTTGTAGAACCCAAGGGGTTTTCTGTAACGTCAGTGACCCATGTGAATAGTAGCCTAGGGACTGATCCGCGAAGAAAACTTAAAATACCCGCCAGGGACCCTAGTGCAAAGTGGTTTTCTATTAAATCAATTCTGTTAATCTTTTAAAATGACCAGAGAACTTAGAAAACCCATGACTTGATGAATTCTTAATAAAAAGTTGTCAAACTAATTTTGCTAAATCCTAAATATTATGATCTATCATTTAAAAATGATAAACCCTATGCTTTCTATTCTGAATGTTTGAGTTAAAAATTAAAAACAGAAACCTACCAAACCTAGTTTAATTAAGGAAAATTAGTTTATCTTCTATACTAAACTTAAGAAAATTTGTGGGTATTCAAATCTCATCTAGACACTGTTTAAAAATAGTAGGAACCCTAGTATTGAAAAATATGATATAGATATTCATTTAAAGCTATTTTGCCCAAAACTTAGAAAAAATCAGAAAGGCATTAGAAATTAATGAACAGTGATTAAAATTATTTTTCCTAGTTTGCTTATGTAACAGAGAACCTAGGAAAAATAGGGAGACCATTAGTCCAGATCAGTTTTAAATTAGAATGCTTTATTTAGCCTTATTTGAACTGAAAAACAATTATTAGAATTACAAAACTATACCCAAAATAGATAATAAAAATCCAGTGGACTTACAACCACCAGAGCCCCACTACAAAAATAAAGAACACCTCAGCCCAACTTTTTAAGTAAGGAAAATAAATATAAAATGCTAATGAGGCATTTTCCAAATAAATCATGAACAACCCCTAATAATGTGATAATGGGCAACCAAAAATTAGCTAAGTCCATAATGAGATAAACCACTAGAGAAAAATGCAAACCCCTGAAAAAGAAGCAAACTCCTACCTATTGCTAAGGATTTATGAGAAAGGCCACTTAATTCAAATAATGCATACCACCCCTTCCCTTAAGCAAAAAGATGCCAAACTTCAGAATAATTGCTCTTGCACAAAACAATAACTAAGAAAAATAAGAAATCTGTTGTTTGATATTTTTCAAATATAGTGGTAGTAGAAAGCACCCATTTGGCTAGAAACTTGAGAAAACCATAGTAAAATAACTAAAAGGTATTAATGACTAGAAATTTGTACCAATCATGTTATAACCCCTAAAAGCCAGCAAAATAAGTTTTATAGAACTACCCACTGTTAAATAACAGTTGTAGTTCAAAGCACCCCTTCTGCCCTAGAATTTAATAATTTTGTCCAGAGAAAACTATTCACTTTCTGATCCCCAAATTTTGAAACAGAGAAACATGCACCAGTGCCAAGCCACTGTAATTTTTTGCAGAATTTTTAGAATTTTATAAAAGCAACTTGTAGTTCAAACCTACTCCAAAACTTTTAAGAGAATAAAAGAAAAGGAAAGAAGAAATAAACCTCACCCCAATAAGCCTATCTTGAATACTTATCAATTCTCCCTAAGATTTAAAAAGAATTCAGTGGAACCCCAAAAAAATAAACCTACCACTTACCATAGATAAAGTTGACCCAATTCTACCAAGTATACCACCCAAGGGTCTTACATAGGTAAAGTTAACCTTGTTTAACTCAAGTAGATCATCCACCGTCAAAAGTTGTAATTTCTAAAAGTACATATCGTATCATGCATGTATCTTACGCATTGCATTCATTAGATTGTAATCTTGCTGACGGAGAGTACGTGCTCATCCCCGAGCAAGGACCTATCCAAGAGGAGGACCAGGAGCAGGCTTCAGAGGCTGCTAGTGAGGATCTCCCCGCAGCCGCAGCAATTGAAGGCAAGCCCCGGTTTTATGCATAACCTGTTAATTATGCTATTTTACTACACTTAATGCTTGTAGGATTGTAATGTGCACTTAAGTGTAGGAGTTCCTTGAAACCTCTAGTTGCATGAACTTAGAATTCCTTTTTGAGATGAATACTAGTATGCTAGGTCGAGTAGCTGCTTGCTAATCAGGATCTCGGTAGAAGTCGAGTGATTTTTCTAGCACTCGCGCGAGGTCAGGAATTGATTGTATTCATCTTGATAACGGGATATATGTTGGTCTATGGACTTGGAGCCAGGGAGGATGCCTTGTCCATGAGACGGGAAAAGGAATTAAGGATTAATGTGTGGATACCTGAGTCAAGCTTTTGAACGTACTAAGCACATGCCGGGAAAAATGGTAACCGGTAAACCTAGTACATGAGTGAAGCCGGGCGCGAACTTTATCCCTCATGCGACCTGAGACTGGGTCTCCCATGCTAGCTATGGTGGGTACAAGTGCGGTCACTGCACGGCGGCAGCCGGGGTCAGTGGAGCATTGTATGCCAAGGCGGTGAGGCCTGGACGCGAACGGGGAATCGATGGGGACGGTTGTCATGTGTGGGGTCGGAGTACCCTGACATGCCGTGTGTTTAGGTTTACCTTGTAAGGTTAAAACTCGATTCGAATCGTCTGCTTCTCGCAGCTAATGAGACTGCTTGACCCCTTGTACTGCATCGAGTAAGAAGTGAAATGAGGTTACATGAGATAACTTGTTGATTGAACTAAATGCTTGTCACCATGTATGCTTAGAAGGAGCAAATCTAGCTAAGCAAATGATGATAGAATCTGAAAAGCTAAAAATTGATTTTAGAAACAGCTAGTGCTTTTGGCAAACCAAACCCCTTAGCCAAACAGCTGCATAGTCTAGAGGTAGAGGAGTAGACCCCTCACACCAGTTAAGTCTAGCTGAGTATTAGTATACTCAGCCTTGCTTGTGGCACAATTTTTGCAGGTACCATTCGGGAAATGGTTGATGGTGTGACTTGGCCTACCACCCTGCCACCGGGTTGGACAGTCGAGTGGGATGTTGCTCCGGCAGGAGAGGAGCACGAGGAGTAGTGGGCTAGGCCTTGCCCAATTCCTCGATACCGACGACATCGATTATCCGCTGCACTTTATTTTGTGAACTCTTATTTGCTACTCGAAAACTCCGGTTTATGTAATAACTCAGTACTTAACTTGAGGATTCCTGTTTTATTGTATTTCTTCTGTGACTCACCTTCGAGTGAGATTGTGGAATTTGATCCTGGTTAAGTGGCTCTATCAGACTAGATCTGAGGGACCAACGGGTTATTCCGATTTAAGTGTGTTACGGCCCCTGAGGCGTGACTTAGGCACTTAAGCTGGAATAATTCGGGCGGTTCTGCCACAATAAGTGCCTTTCGTTGGCGGAGTTCTCTTATAACAATAGCTACCAGTCCAGCCTAAAGATGACACCTTTCGAGGCCTTGTATGGGAGAAGGTGTAGAACACCGCTAAATTGGTCACAAGCTGGAGAGAGGGAAATATTTGGACCCGACCTAGTACTTGAAGCCGAGAATAAAGTCAGAGTCATTAAGAAGAACTTGGAAGCTGCTCAGGCCAAGCAGAAGAGCTACCATGATAAGAGAAGGAAGCCTCTACAGTTCGAGGTGGGAGATCATGTATATCTTAAGGTGTCACCCACCAAAGGTGTTCAGAGGTTTGGAAACAAGGGCAAGTTAGCTCCTCGCTATATTGGGCCCTATGAGATCAAAAAGAGTTGTGGACCTGTAGCATACCAATTGAAATTGCCATCTCATATGTCAGCAATTCATGATGTGTTCCACGTATCTCAGCTACGGAAGTGTGTCCGCTTACCCACGGAAGTGCTACCTGAACCAGAATTGGAGATAGAACCAGACTTATCTTATCAAGAGCACCCCGCCAAGGTATTGGACTAGAAAGAAAGATCAACTCGAGCAAGGTCAATCTGAATGTATAAGATTCAGTGGAGCAACCATTCAGAAGAAGAGGCTACGTGGGAAACTGAGGATTTTCTACGTTCTTGCTTCCCCGATTTTCTGCCTAAAGGAATCGGTACGTAACCCAAAACACCCACCCCCACCTGCCCTTCGAATCTAAATATAGGAGAAACATAGTTAATAAGAGTAGAGTAAGTTGTGAAAATAAATCTAGAAGGACTTCCTTCTGAAGTTGCAAAGCGAATGACATTCGAAGAGCAGTTAACTAGAGAAACTTGGTTAATGGAAACTGCAACACACCAACACACACCTTCTTGGTACCCCACTAAAGGATCCCTACTCAATCTCGGGACGAGATTCCTTTAAGGGGGGAGGGCTGTAACACCCCAGGTGTTACCCAAAGCCTTGGCCAAAGAAGCACATTTGTGTCCTGCCCAAACTATATGCTAAAATGGAAGGTGAAGGAACTCAATGATAGGGCCATGGTTAGGATAAGCATTAACCATAACAAGAAAGAAATCCTATCCTTCTTACAATGTTCACCCACAAACAAGATTCTAAAACCCTAATTCCTTTTTAAGCCCTTAAACCCTAACCATGGGATTAAAGGGGAAAGAGTGGGCAAATGATCAAAACATAAAAAGGAACCTTTACTAAAGATGAAGTGTATTAGTAAAGCTACAAAATTTAGTAAGAGAAATATCGTAAAAAGGCCCAACAAAAACCTCAAAATAGTTCACCAAGTGGAAAGCACACTACAGCCATCAAAAATTTCTCTAAGTCCCCAAAACCACCCCTAGCCCAAGATCAAAGGTGTTCACCTTTGTGCTGGCGCCAAAACCCCTTGGTCCAAATAACAAAAAGTGGCCAAAATACCTAAGGCACACCCTAGAAAAGTTTGAACCGAAGACAAGACCATTTGACAAGTTTTGACATCAGTTTTGTCTCAGGATGAACAGTGCCGACAGACTTGACTTGGTGCCCACATATCTTGTGATCTAGGGCAGATCTTCCCTTGGAACTCACATGAACTAGCTAGCCCTAGGTGCTAGGAAGAGATCTTACACAAGACCCTTGGCGAGATTCGCACGTTTGTGATCCCAGCAGGCGTTAGAACAAGGGCAAAAACAAACGCACACGTGTTTGACGCGTTCTGGCGCGCCAGAGCATGCCCTCGGCGCTCCGCCCACGCGCGCAACCCCGCGCCCGCGCCCATGCCCGTAGCTATAAAAGCCATCCCGACCTTGACCGTACACCCCCGCGTGTCACCGACCCAACCTAAGCTCGAGTTCGCCGGAGTTTGCCCCGTGAGCAAGGTGCCAGCAGCCACGAGAGCCATGGCCACCGTAGATCGGCCAACCCAGCCACTTCCCGCCCTATCCGACCGTCGGGATAGCCTCTATGGACCTCGGTGAAGCTCCCAGAGCCGAGGATTGAACTCTACCTCACCAGAGACACCGGATCGACATCGCTGTACTTCAACCGACCACCGGCGCACGTAGACCGAGCTCCATGGTAAGTCGTTCATCGATTCCTTGCACATATAGCGTCCTTAGCACCCCGTGAAGCTTCCTGTGCCACTGGATTGAGCAATACCGCCGTGAGCAGGCCGGAGCGCACACCGCCGCCGAGCCCGATCGCCTGCGTACGTGGTCATTTCGATTCCTGCCATCACCGTCGACGAGCCGCACCTCGACGTGATCACCAGGACCTCTCGGATCTAACCCCGCCCTTCACCGGACCTCCCTCACCACCGGTATGCCGTGCCATCCTTTTTCCTCTTCGCGAGTACTGTTTCAAGGGGGAGGGGGCTCGATTGAAAAGAAGATGAAGTAGGGGGGTTTTTGCGTAGTCAGTGACTCAGGGGAATAGTTCCGCAGGGGTATGGTTTAAAGAAATAGTTAAGGGATATCTTAGGTGCCTCGGTGAAAACTGGTTTTTCATTAAACTTTTTAAACATTATTCATTTAAATGCAGACAGAGCTTGCAAAATTCATAACTCAAATTTTATCCAACCAAATTTGGTCAAACAAATTTTGCTAGTTTCTAAATAATATGAACTACTTAGGAAAAATACCAAACACCCTAAGTACTGCAAGACTTTTTAAAGTTTTGATTTAAATAGTAAACTGACCAAAAGCTAAATAAAGAAGGGAAAAATAGCTACACTGTTAGACTGAGGTCAAGAAAAATTAGAGAGATACTTAACCACTAACTATCTTGTTGAAAAATAATAAACCCCTCAGTACACCAGATTAGGGAGAGGTTTACCATTAAAACTTGCTTTGATTCAAACTTAAAGAAAATGAAAAAGGGAGTTTAAAATAAGAACCAGAGGCCAACCATATTTTTGCTAGCTTACTTTAGTAAAATAGTTCACTAGAAAATTTTGTTGAGCCCTCTGTTAGTACAAAATAAATGCACCACATTTTGTTTCATGAAAACAATGAAAACTTAGAAAAATCCTAGAAAAATAACCCCAAGGAGAACCCACCCAATCCTTGGGATAACTAACAGTATGCTGATACAAATCTAGGAAAAATATAAGTTCTGTTGTTTGACATTTTTCAAATAACAAGTTAGTTATAAGTACCTTTTTGGCATTAAACTTTAGAAAACCACAACTAAATAACCAGTGGGTCTTTTTCTGTGATTTTTAGCACAGAGACCTATTATCACCTATGAATCTTGGCAAAATAAATTTTAGTCCAGAAACCTCACCTAAATTAGAGCTATAGTGTAAAGTGCCCTTTCACCCTTACTTTTATTATTTTGCACAAGGAGTATCTGAATTAATTCCAACCTCAAATTTTTAGAATAAACCCAGAGGCCAATATTCACCCACTGTAATTTTTGTAGCGTTTTTGGAAAATTATTTATTGCCATGGTAGTTCAAAAGCACTCAATAAGAAGCATAATAGAAAGCAAAATGAGAATTATGGGGGAAATTAGTGGTGTGCAAATTAAATCCTCCAAGGGCCCAAAGCAAACATCCAAAGGACGACAAGGTTAAGTTCATTCAAGACCCTAAAATGAGTGTATGAAACCCTTAACACACCATTAGCCAAAGAAACCCTAATGTACCCACTATTTTCTTATATACTGCTTCACCATGCGTAGCATTTACAACTTGCCATATCATTAATATGCATATATCTTATTCTTTGCATTCGATAGATTGTAATCTCACTGACGGAGAGTAGATCCTCGTTCCGGAGCAAGGAGTTGCTCAGGAGGTAGTCCAGGAGCCAGCATCAGAGCCTGCCATCAAGGATCTGCCTGCCCCAGCTTTGGAAGGCAAGCCCCGGCTTTATGCATAACCGTTATATATATGCTATTTTACTGCACTTAGTGTTTGTAGGCTTGTACTGTGCACTTAAGTGTAGGAGTTGACTGAAACCCTAGTTGCATGAACTCAGGATTCCTTTTGAGATGGATACTAGTATGCTAGGTCGAGTAGCTGCTTTGCTAATTAGGGATCTCGGTAGAAGTCGACTGATTTTTCTAGCACTCGCGCGAGGTCAGGATTTGGCTGTATCCATTTTTATATCGGAATGATGATGGTCTGTGGACACGGATCCATGGGGATGCGTGGTCTACGAGACAAAATTAGAATAAGGATTAATGTGCGGATACCTGTGTCAAGCGTTTGAACGTACTAAACACATGCCGAGAAATATGGTAAATCGGTAAGCCTAGTACCTGATTGAACCTGCCCGCAGACTTTGCCCCTCACACGACCTGAGACGTGGTCTCCCATTCCGGTTATGGTGAGTACAAGTGCGGTCACTACACGACGGCAGTCGGGGTCAGTGAGGCATTGTACGCCAAGGCGATGAGCCCTGTTCTGTTGCCAGGGAATCGATGGGGACGGTTGATGTGTGTGGGGACAGAGTGCCTCGCCACGTTGTGTGTTTAGGTTTACCTTGCAAGGTTTAAAAACTCGATTTGAATCGTCTGCTTCTCGCAGCTAATGAGACTGCTTGATCCATTGTACTGCATTGAGTAATAAGTGGAAATGTGTTGATTGGCAAAAGCTGTTGATTGCTAAATGCTTGATACCATGTATGATTAGCTAGGTACACATTTAGTCTTAAGAGAATCACACTAGAACTTGAAAAGCTAAAACTTGATTTTAGACTCAGCTAGTGCTTTTGGCAAACCAAACCCCTCAGCCAAATAGCTGCATGTCTAGAGGTAGAGGAGTAGACTCCTCACACCGGGTAAGTCTAGCTGAGTATTAGTATACTCAGCCTTGCTTGTGGCATAATTTTTACAGGTTCTCTGGAGGATATGGTTGCTGGAGTGACATGGTCGTCCATCTTGCCACCGGGTTAGACAGTCGAGTGGGATTCTACCTTTGCAGGGGAGGAGCATGAGGAGTGATGGGCCAGGCTTCCCCAGCCCTCCATTTATTTACCGTTAGTTATATTCTGCTGCATTCCAAACAATGATCACTACTTTGGCAAAACTCCAATGATGTTGTAATAATTTTAAGTACTTCATTAATGTATGGTTTTATGCTTTATTGTATTTGCTTTGTGCCTCACTTTCGAGTGAGTACATGGTACTTGATCCTGTTAGTGGCCTCGTCGGACTAGATCCGAGGGACTGACGTTTTATTCCCATTTAAGTGTGGTCTAGCCTCTAAGGTGAGATTTGGACACTTAAGTTGGAATAATTCGGGCGGTTCCGCCACACGGGGACGGGTGCAGCAACCACGCAGATTTTACTGCCTATTTCATGGCGAGGATTGCACGCACCCAACAAGAGATTGCCCGGAAATGAAGGCCACCAGGGACAGGATGTCTCGAGCACAGCCAGCTGACAACCAGAGAGTCATCGCACACACATACCACCACCAACAACAACAACCATACAACAACGGCCACGTCCAGCATCCACGCAACCATGCATACCAGCACCATCAGGAAGTGCAAGTTGTTCCACCCCCGCCTCCGCCTCCGCATCACCCGAACCCACACCACCAAAATCACCTCCAAGCACCAAAGCAGGAAGACTTCGTCGAGCAGCCGTGTCGCGGAGTCATCCACATGATCACCGGAGGGTCCAGCGTCGACTTCGAAACGAAGTGGCAGAAGAGGGATCATTACTGTAGTGTTAACCACGTTGCTCTCACCGGCCCAGTGGTACAAACAAGGTGGTCACATGTGCCACTAACCTTCGACGCCAGAGATGTTGATCTGTGCAACGCACCTCACAGCGACGCCATGGTGATCAACTGCAGCGTAGCAGGCTGGGACCTACACAAAGTCCTGGTAGACGACGGCAGCCAAGCGGACATCATCTTCCTGCATGCCTTCGACCGCATGGGTATCAGCCACAGCTTACTCTTCAGCGGCAAGGGCACCTTCCCCGTCGGCAAGATAGAACTACCCTTGTCATTCGGCGTAGCACCCAATGCACGGAGTGAGCAGGTCACCTTCGACATCGTTGACATGGTTTACCCATACAACGCTATAATGGGTCGGGGCTCCATCAATAAATTTGAAGCGGCCATTCACGGACTTTACCTCTACATGAAAATTCCGGGTCCGCAAGGCATGGTAACAGTTTATGGTAACCAGGAAACTGCGCGCAATATTGAGAGAGACTTCGTTCCAGGCCAACGGAACATACACTACCTCACGACCCAACGCGAAGTCTCTGAAGGGACCCACCTAGTCACCGACGAAAAAGTAAAGGCGCAGCTACAGAGCAACAACGGAACGAAGGCGGTACCCCTCGATCTAGCGACGCCCAAACAAACGGTCGTGATAAGCGAAGACCTGACCTCGCGAGACGAGGAGAAACTCATCTCTTGCCTCTCCCGAAACAAGGACGTCTTCGCTTGGTCCGCCCTCGACCTGGTCGGAGTCAGCCGCACCATCATTGAGCACAGTCTGGGCATCGACCCTTCAGTGTGCCCAAAAAAGCAGCGACTGTGCAAAATATCCGACGAAAAGACAGAAGCCGCCAAAGCCGAGGTGCACCGCATGCTGGAAGCCAACTTCATTGAACCAATCACCTATCCTACATGGCTCGCCAATGTGGTCATGGTACAAAAGAAAAGCGGCAAGTGGCGCATGTGCATCGACTTCACTAGCCTCAATAAGGCTTGTCCCAAGGACAATTTCCCGCTACCACGGATCGACAAAATAGTCGATAGCGCAGCCGGATGCGAAGTCATGTACCTTCTTGACTGCTTCTCTGGCTACCACCAGATATACATGAAAGAGGAAGATAAGGCAAGCACCAGCTTCATCACACCCTTTGGTACGTACTGCTTCATCAGGATGCCAGAGGGACTCAAGAACGCCAGGTCAACCTTCTCTCACCTCACCAAGATGGTGCTTGAAAGCCAAGTCGTCCGCAACATTTTCACATACGTGGACGACATCGTTGTCGCGAGCAAAAATAAAGAAGATCACCTGGCCGACCTCATAGAGACGTTCGCTAATATGCAGGACGCACGACTTCGTCTCAACCCCGAGAAGTGCGTCTTCGGAGTTCACCAGGGAAAAATACTCGGCTACCTGGTGTCGCACCGCGGGATCGAGGCCAACCCAACCAAGATTCAAGCAATCATCAACATGACACCCCCGTAGTCAGCCAGGGATGTCCAGCGACTGATAGGTAGATTGGCCACCTTGAACAGATTCATTTCCATGTCCGCAGAGCGAAGTCTACCCTTTCTCAAGACACTGCGTGGCACAAAAGACTTTGCGTGGGGACCAGAGCAGGCGGCAACCTTCGAATCACTCAAGCAACACCTGTCAGACTTGGCAACTCTTGCCAGCCCCAACCCCTCGGTCCCTCTGCTACTCTACATTGCAGCCTCGCCATGTGCAGTCAGCGCAGCGCTAGTCCAGGAGCAAGACAGAGAGGGCACGACCTGGCAATGCCCAGTCTAATACGTCTCCAAAGTCCTCACGGCCTCCAAGTGCAACATGACTGAACTAGAAAAAATTTCATACGCAGTTGTCATGGCATCGCGCAAGCTGCGCCACTACTTCTAGGCGTTCAAGGTGCGGGTCACCTTGGACAGGGGTCTGGGAGAACTGTTTAGAAACACGGAGGCGCCCGTCCGAATCGCCAAACGGGTAGCCAAACTCTTCGGGTACCACATCACCTTTGAACCCAGGACAGCGATCAAGTCGCAGGTCCTGGCAGACTTCATTGTTGACTGGACAGGGCCAACATGGCACCAATAAGAGTCTCCAGAGAAGGTGTGGACCATCCAATGCGACGGCGCGTGGTGCCATGCGGGGGCAGGCGAAGCGGCAATTATCACGTCACCCATAGGCGTCAAGTACAGATACGTGGCACGCCTTAGCTTCGCCTTGGAGTCTGACATATGCACCAACAATATAGTAGAATATGAAGTCATCATCCTGGGCCTTCGCAAACTGCGAGAACTCAGTGTCACCACATGCATAGTCTGGACAAATTCCAAAGTAGTTGCCGGCCAGGTCAAAAAAAATTCTCAGCAAAAGACCCCGCGCTCATGCAATATCTCACAGCTGTCCACAGTCTCAAGAAACAGTTCAACGGCTTCACCCTACAACATGTGAATCGCGACAGGAATGAAGATGCCGACGCGTTGGCTAAGGCAGCGGCCAAAGGCGAGGCCTTGCCCTCCAATGTGTTCTACCACGTCATCGGCACACCAGCTGCCCGCAACCCAGAAGGCTTACAAATAACTAATGACGCCGAAGGCCATCGCATTGTCAACCTCATCATGGGTGAAGATTGGCGGGCCCTAATAACTTTGTATCTACAAGGTCATTACCATCCAAGTGATATCAATGAGGCCAAACGCCTGAAGCACCAAAGCCAGGACTTCGCATTACTCAGGGGCCAGCTGTACAAGAAGGGGATCAGTGAGCCCATGCTAAAGTGCGTGACTGAAAGCGAAGGCATTCAAATCCTTCATGAAGTCCACAGCGGAACTTGCGGCTCTCACTCAGGACCCAGGGCCCTCGCTGCCAAGGTGATCCATCAAGGATTTTACGAAGCATGCCAAAAGTTTTCCCCTCAATAATCTGTACTGCGAGTCGAGTCGCGAGGTCTTGCAAAGCATGCCAAAAGTTTTCCCCTCGCTCAAGCAACCCTTCGCAATTCACCAAGCTAATCACCCATACATGGCCACTTCAACGCTAGGGGCTTGATATTGTCGGACCTCTGCCTACGGCTCAAGGGAACCTTAAGTTCACCTTTGTTGCCGTTGAATACTTCACCAAGTGGATCGAGGCCAGAGCAGTATCCACAATAACGTCGAAGACCGCCCAAAAGTTCTTCTAGCAAAACATTGTCTACCGCTTCGGAGTCCCATCCAAACTCATAGTCGACAACGGCAAACAGTTTGATAGCCAAGACTTCAGGGATTTCTGTTTCTCCATCGGCACCAAACCTATCTTCGCCTCGGTATATCACCCACAATCCAACGACGTCATTGAGTGCACCAATGGCAAGATTTTCACCGCCATCAAGAAAAGACTCCTCGACGACAAAAAGGGCAAATGGGCCGACCAACTACCTGAAGTGGTATGGGCCCTAAACACGACAGAATGCCGGGCAACCGGATTCACACCATTTCGCCTATTGTATGGATCTAAGGCCATGATGCCGCAAGAGATAAAGCATGGGTCACCCCGAACAAGCACATCAGCAATCTCCGACGTCGACGAACCAACGTCCCAAGATCTCATCGATGGAGAACGCGTCCTCGCCATACAGGCCCTCAACAAATATCAGGCTCAAACCAAGGCCTAGCGCGACAACGCGGTTGTCCCAAGAGAGTTCAACAAAGAAGACCACGTACTCATCCGGACCACCCGGACAGAATCACGGGGCAAGCTAGAGCCGAAATGGGAGGGTCCATTCATCGTCAAGTCAAAGGCATCCCCAAGCGCGTACAGGCTAGTAACGCCTTCCGGTGAAGACTTAGAGCACTCTCCTGGAACATTGACAACCTCCGGAAATTTTTTGTTTAACCCTTAGGGCCCACTCGCCCTTGTAATTCAGAAAACAATGTTATTCCAGCCCACACTCTTTTCCTCCCGAGGGGTGAGGTTTTTAACGAGGCGGAGCCATGTAATATACCAGCAAAAGCCCCCGCAAAAACAAAAACTCAGGTGCAGCATGTCGAAAAAGACCGCTCCGACGGTCTTCGGCATTCGACCAATTCGAAGTCACCGTGACAGGTAGCGTGGACTACCCTCGCGTGTGACACTCTCCACGCAAAAGTCACCTAAGGGTGCAACTGGAATAGCACAACAAGTGCACGATATGAAGTCTCACTCCGTGCAAAAGTCGCCTAAGGGTGCAGCCGGATAAGCACAACGAGTGTGCCAATCGAAGTCTTTAACCAAAAAGACACTCCGCGCACAAGTCGCCTAAGGGTGCAGCCAGACTCGCACAAGTGCGCGACACGCAGTCTCACTCAAAGAAGGCCAATAGGCCACATTACAATACAAGTTGCAGTTACATACACTCTGCGAGGGCACCACACACTACATCGGCTCAACCTTCGGGATGATGCCCGCCTCCCTATAATTGAACAACATTATTTTCAATTCCTCACCCTCAAAAAGATTCCGCAGATCCCCCTCACCAATGCTCGTCCCAATCGGCGAAGACAATAGCTCTCGTTTACCAAACTGATCTACTCGAAGACGGTCCCGCTCCATCCCCATCCGACGGCGCCTACCACTTCGTGAAACCATGCCCACGCTATGCTTCGACACCACCCCTCGTCGCCAGCACTTGGTCCTCGCACTAGGAAGATCGACATCCTCGCCAACCTCCACCCGCGGCGGGGACTCACCGTGGCCACATCTAACACAACAAAATAATCCAAGTCTTCATCCGAAGACTCTTCGGTCCAGGAAAACGGACTCCCAAACTCACCATTAGACGAAAAAGACCAAGATCCAGAACCAGACAAATTGTCGTTGGCAGGCATTACGGTTGCGGCCGCCACAAAATTAGTATCGTCAACAGAGGTTGCTTGCGCAGGCCAATACGTCGGAACCTGCACAGCAACCGAGTTTCAGTATCATAAAAACAAAATCCTACACCCGATAAACATAACCCCTACCCCGCCACCTGCGAAGGTTCGGCCGATGCTGCAGGGTCTTCGGCAGCTGGTTCGCCTGCCACCACCGAAGTGCCCTCACCAGTCGGCGCAGCGGCCGACACAGGGTCCGCACAGGTCGGCGCGGAGGTCACCACAGGGCCTTCGCCAACATCGGACGGTGGCGCCATCTCCCCCTCAGCCCCCTCCTTTGCACTCGATGCCTCGGGCAGCGTGCTCTCTAAGCCCCCGAGGTCGTCGACCTCCTCATCACGTGCCATCTACAGAAACAGCATACCCATTAAACCAAAACCACATATAAATACACACACACACACCCATATACATAATTACAAAAACGACTCCATACCTGCTCCATCGCCCGGTCGGACCTCTCCCGGACAGTATCGCGACCGTGATGGCCCCACATCCTATCATAAAGTGCCCCGGCCGAACGCTTCAGCACCGAGTCCTCAACCTGGAAGATTCCGCGTTCGAAGTCTTCGTCCGCTCGGTCAAAGACTTCGAAGTGCCTGCATCCCTCACGGGACAAGGCATTCACGGACCCGTCGCAGGTGATGAGCGAGGCAAAAGACATGAGGTCCGTCACAATCGTCGGGAGCACCTCCAATTCCTCCTGCAGCCATCCGAGAAAGCGAAGACCCACCTCCTCACCGGACGCGTCAAAGGGGGCGGTCCGCGCACCAAGCTGCTGATACACGTCCGTCAGCTGCGCATGCGTCCGGTCGACCTCTGTGGCAGAACCGCCCAAATTATTCTAGCTTAAGTGCCTAAGTCACGCCTCAGGGGCCGTAACACACTTAAATCGGAATAACCCGTCAGTCCCTCAGATCTAGTCTGATAAAGCCACTTAACCAGGATCAAATACCACATACTCACTCGAAGGTGAGTCACAGAAGAAACACAATAAAACAGGAAAACCTCAAATTAAAGTACGAAGTTATTACATAAATCGGAGTTTCTCAAGTAAACTGAAATAGTTCATAAGATAGATTTTTGCAGCGGATAATCGATGTCGTCGGTAGCGAGGAATTGGGCAAGGTCTAGCCTACTACTCCTCCTGCTCCTCTCCTGCCGGAGCAGCATCCCACTCGACCGTCCAACCCGGTGGCAGGGTGGTAGGCCAAGTCATACCATCAAACATATCCTGAAGTGTACCTGCAAAAATTATGCCACAAGCAAGGCTGAGTATACTAATACTCAGCTAGACTTACCTGGTGTGAGGAGTCTACTCCTCTACCTCTAGACCATGCAGCTGTTTGGCTAAGGGGTTTGGTTTGCCAAAAGCACTAGCTGAGTCTAAAATCAATTTTTAGCTTTTCAATTTCTAGCATCAGTATCTTAGCTAAGTTTGCTCCTTCTAAGCATACATGGTAGCAAGCATTTAGTACAATCAACAAGTTATCTCAAGAAAACATCATTTCACTTCTTACTCAACGTAGTATAAGGGGTCAAGCAGTCTCATTAGCTGTGAGAAGCAGACGATTCGAATCGAGTTTTAACCTTGCAAGGTAAACCTAAACACACGACATGTCAGGGCACTCCGTCCCCACACACGTCAACCGTCCCCATTGATTCCCCATTCGTGGCCTGGCCTCACCGCCTTAGCATACAATGCTCCACTGACCCTGGCTGCCGCCGTGCAGTGGCCGCACTTGTACCCACCATAGCTAGCATGGGAGACCCAGTCTCAGGTCACGTGAGGGGTAAAGTCCACGCCCGGCTTCACTCGAGTACTAGGTTTACCGGTTACCATATTTCCCGACATGTGCTTAGTACATTCAAACACTTGACTTAGGTATCCACACATTAATCCTTAATTCTCGTCTCATGGACAAGGCATCCTCCCTAGATCCAAGTCCATAGACCATAATAGATCTCGTTATCAAGATGAATACAATCAATTCCTGACCTTGCGCGAGTGCTAGAAAAATCACTCGACTTCTACCGAGATCCTGATTATCAAAGCAGCTACTCGACCTAGCATACTAGTATCCATTTCAAAAAGGAATCCTGACTTCATGCAACTAGAGGTTTCAAGCAACTCCTACACTTAAGTGCACATTACAATCCTACAAACATTAAGTGTAGTAAAGTAGCATATATAGATACAGTTATGCATAAAACCGGGGCTTGTCTTCAATAGCTGGGGCTGCGGGGAGATCCTCGATGGCAGTCTCGGGAGCTTGCTCCTGGTCTTCCTCGTGGACAGCTCCTTGCTCAAGGGTGAGCACGTACTCTCCGTCAGCGAGATTGCAATCTAATGAATACAATGAGTAAGATATATGCATGGCATGACATGTAATTACAATTAAGACTTGAGGGGGGGATGATCAATTTAATAAGGTAGGGCTTATTCTCTCTACTGAAGATTTTTGGGGTACACTTAGCAAATTAGGGCCAAGCTTAGTAAGCTAATTGGTAAGTCCATTTTGGTGTTCCACTGATTTCCTTTTAATGTCTTAGTGAGAGATTATCAAGATTTCTAGCTGAACTTATTGGAGTGAGATTAAATTTTCCTCTCTTCCTTTCTAATTCTTTTATGCTTTTAAGGTGGGTTTGAACTACATGATAGTTTAATAAATTTCCAAATATTCTGCAAAAATTACAGTGGCTTCTCACTGGTGTATAAATTTCTGTCTCAAAATTTGGGGCTTAAACAATGAGGGGAACTCTCTGTATAAAATTATCAAATATTAGGGCAGAGGGGGTGTTTTAAACTACAACTCCATTTTAAATGTGATTTATTCTCTAAAGCAAATTTTTGCTGGCATTTAGATGTTATAACATGACTTTGTACAAATTTTTAGCCATTAATACTTATTAGTTATTTCGCTATGATTTTCTAAAGTTTCTAGCCAAAGGGGTGCTTTCTACTACCACTATATTTGAAAAATATCAAACAACAGATTTCTGATTTTTCCTATCTTCTTCTTTGTGCAAGAGCAATCATTCTGAAATTTGGCAACTTTTTGCTCAAGGGAAAGGTGGTAGGAATTTCTTGAACTAAATGGCCTTTTTCATGAAGTAGGGGCAATGGGTATTATTTTCAGCTTTCAATTGGGTTTTGCATTTTTCTTTGGTGGCCTACTTCATTATTAATTTGGTAAAAATTTATTTGCCCATTATTACACTCTTTTTGGTTTGCTCATGATTTAATTGAAATATGGCTCAATATCAAGTTCCATTGGTTTTCCCTACTTAAAATGATGGTCTGGGGTGTTTATCATTTTTGTAGTGGTGACTTAGTGGTTACAAGTCCACTGAATTTTTCTTATCAATTTTGAAATTGTTTTCATAATTCTAATAATTGTTTTTCTAGTCTGGTTAGTGCCTAATAAAATATTTCACTTTGAATTTGTTCTGGACTAGGGTTCCCTTTATTTTTCCTAAGTCCTCCATTACTTAAGTGAGCTAGGAAAAATAATTGCATTCACTGTTCATTATTTTCCAGTGCCTTTCTCAATTTCTTAAGTTTTGAGCAAATATGGCTTTTAATAAGTAACTTTATCTAAATCTTTAATACTCGGGTGCTCACTATTTTTAAACAGTGCCTAAGTGGGTTTTACACTTTTGCAAATTTTCTCAGGTTCAGCACAGAAGCATAACTAATTTTTCTTATTTTAAGAAGGTTTGGTCATTTTCCTTAATTAATTTCAAACTCTAAAATTTAACACAAAAAGCATAAGGTTCAGTATTTTTAGGTGATAGTTCATAATGTTTTGAATCCAACAAAATTGGTTTGGCTAAATTTGGTTGAATATAACTCAAGATATAAATTTTCTAAGTTCTCTACTGAATTTAAAAAGATTAATTTGAAATGGTTAAAAGAAAAATGGTTTTGCACTAGGTTCCCTGGCGAAAGATTTTAAATGAATTACAGACAGGTCCTCGGTGCACTATTCACATGAGTCTAAGGCTCTGCAGAAAACCCCCTAGGGTTTCCCGAAATCGAACCCGCGATCCTTCCCCTAATGGAACAGTGACCGCGGTGGAGGAAAAGGGCAGAGGGGCTTATCGGCGGCGGGGTTGCTCCGGTGAAGGGTCGGGTGAGGTCCAGGAGTCTCTGGCGATCACGTCGAGGTGCCGATCGCCAGAGATGGTGGTCGGAGGAGGTCGGTCCACGCGCGCAGACGGGGGAGCTCGTCGGCGGCGAGGAGTCCGGCCTAACCAGGGCACGATAGATCAATTAAATGGGTCAGGAAGCTTCATCAGAGATCAAGGAAGATGTGTGCGTGAGGAATTTGAGAATGGCTCACCGGATTGCTCGCTCCACGCGTGGCTGCGGGCGACCGAAGTCCGGTGAAGATGATCTCGGGTCTCCGGTGTGGTTCTGTCGGGTCCGAGAGCTTGGAAAGCTCCACGGGCCACTGGCGAAGCTAACCGAGGGGCATGCGCATCTTGGACGTGGCTGGAGTGAGCTGGTCGCGGTGGCCAAGGCTCGGGCGATGATGGCGGGCGGAGGAAAGCTCGCCGGAGCTAAGGAGGGGCATCTGGCCAGCGAGGGTGAGCACGGGGTGAGGTGATGCTCGCCCGAGGGTGGTTTTAAAGGCACGGGCGAGCGCGGACGAGGGGAGGCTCTGACAAGCGCTCGGGGCATGCGCGGGCGAGCGCCAGTGCGCGCTCTGGCGTCTGGCATAGCGTCGAGCATGAGGCAGCATAGAGAGAGGTCGTGTTCAAGCGAGGATTGGCTCCAAATCTTTGAGATTATGGCCATGATCCCGTTGAGAGATCTCTTCCCCTGACATTCCTTTATCCTTGTGTGTGGAGGCTTGCAGGTTTTGCTGACTGGATCAAGAGATATGGAGGGGTGAAGTTGGGTTTGTCTCACTGCTGAGCACAGAGAGAACATCCTAGGTTTGACGTGTCCAGAGCACGCGTCCCGATGCCATCTTCTGGTATGAGGTAGAGGGGTTAGTTAGACACATTTTTGTCAATGGGAGCTTAGAGTTTTGAGATAGAGATCAAGGTGAACGCGCTCGGTTTTGGTTCAAAGGCTAAAAATTCAGAAATCTGAATTTCAAATTTCCCCATTGGACCTCCACTTGAATGGCTTGTTTGGAGTTTTTAACAACTATTTTTGGCCAACCTTTCATAATCTTTATTGTAGCTTAGTTAGTGTATTTCAATTTTATAATTGGTCTAAGTCATGATTTCAAGTTTTTCATGGTCTTTCCTCCCTTTTCTTCTTTCTACTTAAATAGCTTAATTAGGGTTGGTATTAGGGTTTCAACATTTTTCCCCTTTTTGAAAACCTCATTTGTTTTAGACATGATTCTTTACATATAAACTTAGTGGATCTTTTATTCTTACATTGATTTGGTGCTTCATGCTCACTTTGGCTTACATGAAATGATGGTTCTTGAGTTAGCACTGAGAAAAGCCCTAGGTGACACTGGGGTGTCACAGCCTTCCCCCCTTAAAGGAATCTCGTCCCGAGATTCGGGTTGGAGTCCTCCCGGGGTGAAGCGAAGGGTGGGACTTACTTGGAGTGGGTGCTTTATTTATTAAGGCAACTGCTCTTCGAATGTCATTCTCTTTGCAACTTCAGAAGGAAGTCCTTTTAACTTTAGTTCTATAATTAACTCATTCTATTTTAAGATCATTTTTCTTATATTTTGATTCGAAGGGCAGGGGAGGGGTTGGGCATGGTACCAATTTCCGTAGGTAGATAAATGGGAAAGTTGGAACGCAGAAATTCCTCAGTCTCACAAGTAGCCTCTTCCTCTGAGTGATTACTCCATTGGATCTTATACATTTTGATCGATTTAGCCCGAGTTGATCTTTCTTTGCAATCCAAAACCTTGGAAGGGTACTCTCGGTACGATAGATCTGGCTCTATCTCCAATTCTGGTTCTGCTATAATCTCAGTCGGTAATCGAACACACATCTTCAGTTGGGATACATGGAATACATTGTGGATGGCAGACATTTTTGGAGGTAACTTCAATTTGTATGCCACGGCTCCACATGCTTCTATGATCTCATAAGGTCCAATGTAATGAGGGGCTAACTTTCCTTTGATCCTGAATCTCTGCACTCCCTTGGTGGGTGATACCTTTAGATATACGAAATCTCCCACCTCGAACTGGAGAGGTTTCCTTCTCTTATCATGGTATCTCTTCTGCCTGGCCTGAGCAGCTTCTAGATTCTTCCTGATTAGTTTGACCTTCCTTTCGGCTTCAGTCACTAAGTCAGGTCCGAAAACTTCTCTTTCTCCAGGCTGAACCAATTGAGGGGTGTTCTAAACCTTCTCCCATAAAGAGCTTCAAAGGGTGCCATCTTTAGGCTGGATTGATAACTGTTGTTATAAGCAAACTCTGCCAAGGAGAGGTGCTTATCCCAGTTCTTGCCACAATCGATCGCACAAGCTCTCAGCATATCTTCAAGAATTTGATTTACCCTCTCGGTCTGACCATCAGTCTGTGGGTGGTAAGCTGAACTTCTAATTATCTTGGTTCCCAAAGACTCTTGCAGTCGTTCCCAAAATCTGGCAACAAATGGGGCTCCTCGATCAGAAACAATGGTCTAGGGCAATCCGTGCAAACACATGATTCAGTCAATGTACAACTCTGCATACTTTTGAGCCTTTTCAGTGGTGTGCACTGGGAGAAATGTGCCACTTTCGTTAGTCGGTCCACAATAACCCAAATCAAATCATGATGATGAGAGGTGTTGAGTAGACCCACAATGAAATCCATGCTGATGTCATCCCATTTCCACGAAGGTATAGATAGGGGTTGCAAAGCTCCAGCTGATTTCAAGTGGCTTGCCTTTATCCTCTGACAGGTGTCACATTCTGATACATATTGGGCTATCTCCCTCTTCATTCTGGTCCACCAATACAAGGGCTTCAGATCATGGTACACTTTGGTGCTCTCTGGATGCATGGAGAATTTGGAGAGATGGGCCTCATCCATGATTTTCTTCTTGAGATCCTTGTTTTTAGGAACCACCAATCTGCTTTCGAACCACAATATACCCTTTCCATCTTGGCGGAAACATTTATACTTCTCGGTCTTTTGATGGAGGTTCTCCTTAATAATTTGCACTCCCTTGTCACTGAGCTGGGCCATGATGATCTGGTCTTGCAAAGCTGGCTCAACAGAAATGTGAGACAAAGCACCAGAAGGAATCACTTCAATCTTATTTTGCTTAACTCATCACATAAGGTGTCAATGCGAGAATCCATCATAACACAGTTGCATTGCAATTTCCGACTCAAGGCATCTGCTACCACATTGGCTTTTCCTGGGTGATAATGTACCTCCAGGTCATAGTCCTTGATCAGCTCTAGCCATCTTCTCTACCTCATGTTGAGATCAACCTGAGTAAAGATATACTTAAGGCTCTTGTGATCAGTGAAGATGTTGTAGTGGGTTCCCATCAAATAGTGTCTCCACATTTTCAATGCATGGACCACGGCTGCTAACTCCAAGTCATGTGTAGGATAATTTTGCTCATGAGTCCTGAGTGCTCTTGATGCATAAGCAATGACTCAGTTGTCTTGCATTAAGACACAACCCAGTCCAGTGCCAGAGGCATCACAGTACACATCAAATGACTTGCTGCTGTTGGGTTACGCTAACACTGGTGCTGTGGTCAGATGTTGCCTCAATGCATGGAAGGCCTATTCGCACTTCTGACCCCAAACAAACTTGGCTTCTTTCTTCAACAGCTCAGTTATGGGCTTCGCAATTCGAGAGAAATCCGAAATGAGTCTTCGGTAATAACCAACTTATCCCAGAAAACTCTGAATTTGACGGACAGTCGTGGCGGCTTCCAGTTCATCACCTCTTGCACCTTATCAGGATCAATAGCTATACCTGCCTGAGAGATAGTGTGACCCAAGAATTTGATCTCCTTTAGCCAAAAATCACATTTTGACAATTTGGCATAAAGATGGTGCTCTCGCAGACGTTGAAGCACTACATGCAAATGCCCGGCATGCTCTTCTTCGTTCTTCAAGTACACCAAGATATCATCGATGAAAACCACTACGAACTTGTCCAATTCAGGCATGAAAACAGAATTCATCAGATACATGAAATATGCTAGTGCATTAGTTAGCCCAAAAGACATCACCAAGAATTCATATAGCCCATATCTGGTCGAGAAGGCGGTTTTTGGAATATCACTTGCTCGTATCTTGATCTGATGATAGCCGGAGCGAAGGTCTATCTTGGATAACACTTTGGCTCCGACCAACTAATCGAAAAGAACATCAATACGAGGCAAAGGATACTTGTTCTTGATAGTTACCGCATTAAGTGGGCGGTAATCTATGCATAGCCTCAAGCTTTCATCTTTCTTCTTTACAAACAAGTCTGGACATCCCCAAGGCGAAGTACTTGGGTGGATAAAACCTTTGTCTAGCAACTCTTGCAATTGCTTCTTCAATTCTGCCAACTCAGCGGGTGGCATCCGGTAAGGCCTCTTGGAAATAGGTGTCGTTCCCGGTTGCAACTCGATGGCGAATTCAATATCCCGGTCTGGTGGCATTCCTGGTAATTCATCTGGAAAATCATCTGGATACTCACAGACCACTGGAATCTTTTTCAGGGGTAACTTCATCATAGCAAAAGCACATGACTGAGTAGAGTCTTGACTCGGCAGAAACAAAGTGAAACTCTGACAGATTGGGGAATTGATTTCCACGATGCGGCTGGCTACATCAAGCACTACTTGGTGTCTGGTCATCCAATTAGCTCCCAGAATAATATCCACACTCTCCAAACCCAAAACAAGAAGGGTGGTTTTGATAATGTGGCTTCCCAGTTGAATAGGCACACTTTGGTTTAATTGATTAGTTGCAATTTTACCCCTAGGTGTGGCTATCATGAATGACCCTTTTGTGCGATAGAAAGGCAGTTGACATTTAGCACTGAACTTTTGGCTAATGAAACTATGAGATGCACCAGAATCAAATAGAATTAAAGCAGGTTGATTATAAACTGAAAAGATACCAGTCATGATGGGGGCTCCCTCAGGTAACTCCTCCAGAGTAGTGAAGTTGAGCTTCCCTTGTCTGACTTGTACCTTCTGCCTTCTTCCCTTGTCTTGATTTGGTGTTGGCATCTGCCTCTACTGATTTCTTGGGCAATTCTTGGCATAGTGGCCCACATTGCCACAAGTGAAGCACATGTTCCCATTGCCCTGGCGGAACTGCTGCTGCTACGGAGGCCGATTGTTCCTTGGAGCGGGGGCTGGAAAATGAGTGGGTGCCGGCTACTGCTGCTGAGGTGGCCTGATCACCCATCTGCCTGCCTGTTGCTAAAATCCCCTGCTCTGATTGTGAGAAACAATCCTGAACCTCTAGGCCTGAGCGGCTGGTGCTGCCATTGGTGCCTTTCTCTTCTTCTCTGCCCGGTGAGCTACAATACAGTCCTCCTGGGAGATGGCCAGGTTGACCAACTCGTTAAAACTATTAGCTCGGACAATGTTGAGACGTTCCCGCAGCTTGGTGTTGAGACCCCTGCGGAAGCGGTCTCTCTTCTTCTCGTCCGAATCAGCATGATAACCTGCGTACTGGCACATGTCATTGAAAGCATGAGCATACTGCAATACCGTGTGGGTTCCTTGATTGAGTGCCAGAAACTCATTCAGCTTGCGATCAAGAATTCTAGCTGGGATGTGGTGCCCTCTGAAAGCAGTCTTGAATTCCTCCCAAGACACTTCACGATCAGCAGGTAGCATAGCACGGAAGTGGTCCCACCAAGTTCGAGCAGGGTCGCGAAGCTGCTGTGCGGCGAAGCAAGCCTTGGTATCATCAGGGAAGTCTCCCGTGAGGAGGGGAAACTTGGACTCCATGATGCGTAGCCACACATCGACATCCAACGGATCCTCTGCCTTGGTGAACAAGGGCGGCTGCGTGCTCAGGAATTCCTGGTAGGTTGCCGCTGCCGGAGGTCGCTGCGGCTAGCCTCCACCATACTGCTGAGGGTGGGGCTAGCGCTGCAAGAGCTGTCGCAGAATCTCATTCTGCTGGGCCATCAGCTCCTGCACTGTGGGAGCTGGAGGAGGTGGCGGGGGAACTTGCTCGTTATGCCTGCGATGCTGCCTAGCTGTCATCTGGAAACTGAGATCGTCACCATTGTTATCACAATTTCGAACAACATGCTATTATCTCATATGGAAAGAAAATTGTCATAATCATTTCATTAAGTTCGAATGAAGATAACATGGTTACAAAAATCCCACAAATCTCAAAAGTTCTCAAGGGTTACATCAATTAGGGGAAAGTACCCGTAAGCCTAGTCCAAAATCTGTCATTAACTAAGCTCGCGTAGGTTTATATCCTCCTAAGATGTCAAAATGACTCGTCAACCCTGAGTAGTGGAAGCGACACTGGATGCGGGTGAAGGGGGCATAGCGGAGGTAGTCCCATTGGCACCAGGGGCTGGTCCTAACTCCTCAGGAGCCTCTTCTCCCTCGCTTCCAGCCTCATTGGCCTCCATCTCTAAGTGGTGCATGTCCAGGTGGTCATTAGCTCCTTCGAGTTCCCGCTGCACATCATGGAGCTGGTTCTCCAAGACATCAATAGTGTTGTCTCGGATCTCCACCTGCTGCTCCAAGGTGGTAATGCGCTGGCTCAGCCTTTCCACCTGTAGGTCCTTCTCCACCAACTCGGAGGACAAGTCGACCACAAAGTCTTCTCGGCTATCGAGGGTGAGCTTGGTGGTTTGAGCGGTGTTAACAAGATGTGCCATAGCATCGCTCTGCAGGGCCTGAAGGCGGTACAATGCACTCATGCACTGAACAGTGACCCTCCCAACCAAGTCAGGATACATTGCCACACATCCTTCACATGGCTCACACGGTTGCACCACATGGGGTCATTCTTCTTCTCAGCAGGGAAGAGTCCCAAGGGGTGCATCACCATCTCTAGGGGATGGTAGCCACAGAAAGTCGTCAGAGTCTTCATTGATGCCGCTTCAGTGGTGTCGTCCGTCCTGAATCCAATCGCCTTGGAGTCAAGAGAACGCCAACCCGGCTGAAGGGGATGAGCTTCCAAAGTCAGCCAGACTCAGCAACATGGTACCCGATGCTCCTCGTACAACTGCACCGTTTACAAAGGGGGCGTAGCGTAACCGGCGGAGTTAAGCACTTCCCACAAGATCGAAGGAAAGCCATCGTGAGAAAGGAAGTCAGAGCTGAAACGAGTGTCTCCTCCACTAGCGGGGGTAGGTGAGGTCATCTGCGGAAGGGTATCAGATGTAAAGATTATGGTGGAAGAGGAAAAATAAAAGACCTTGGGTGGTTTAAAAGGAAGCGGGTTAGCTCAAATTTTTACTTCTTTAGTTCTTAATCCTTCAAATTTTATAATGCATGCATGCTGAAAATAACGTCTCCTCTCCGAATAAAAGGGTGCTTTTAGGGCATCCTTTAAAAATCTAAATACTGGCCCACAGGGCCTACTTAATTAGCCACATATTTTTCCCGCTATTCCTAAGGCCTTTCGTCCTAGGTCTAGCGGTCTAGTCCTAACGATTCACACTAGTTTCTAAGCAATTTTTAGATTTTGAAAATTGGTATTCATGGTTTATTGTCCTTCTCTGTGGTGGTATTTGCTCCGATACCAGCTGTGGCAGAACCGCCCGAATTATTCCAGCTTAAGTGCCTAAGTCACGCCTCAGGGGCCGTAACACACTTAAATCAGAATAACCAGTCAGTCCCTTAGATCTAGTCTGATAAAGCCACTTAACCAGGATCAAATACCACATACTCACTCGAAGGTGAGTCACAGAAGAAACATAATAAAATAGGAAAACCTCAAATTAAAGTATGGAGTTATTACATAAATCGGAGTTTCTCAAGTGAACTGAAATAGTTCATAAGATAGATTTTTGCAGCGGATAATCGATGTCGTCTGTAGCGAGGAATTGGGCAAGGCATAGCCCACTACTCCTCCTGCTCCTCTCCTACCGGAGCAGCATCCCACTCGACTGTCCAACCCGGTGGCAGGGTGGTAGGCCAACTCACACCATCAACCATATCCTGAAGCGTACCTTCAAAAATTATGCCACAAGCAAGGCTGAGTATACTAATACTCAGCTAGACTTACCCGGTGTTAGGAGTCTACTCCTCTACCTCTAGACCATGCAGCTGTTTCGCTAAGGGGTTTGGTTTGCCAAAAGCACTAGTTGAGTCTAAAATGAATTTTTAGCTTTTCAATTTCTAGCATCAGTATCTTAGCTAATTTTGCTCCTCCTAAGCATACATGGTAGCAAGCATTTAGTACAATCAACAATTTATCTCAAGTAAACCTCATTTCACTTCTTACTCAATGTAGTACAAGGGGTCAAGCAGTCTCATTAGCTGCGAGAAGCAGACGACTCGAATTGAGTTTTAACCTTGCAAGGTAAACCTAAACACACGACATGTCAGGGCACTCCGTCCCCACACACATCAACCGTCTCCATCGATTCCCCGTTCGCGGCCAGGCCTCACCGCCTTGGCATACAATGCTCCACTGACCCTGGCTGCCGCCGTGCAGTGGTCGCACTTGTACCCACCATAGCTAGCATGGGAGACCTAGTCTCAGGTCACGTGAGGGGTAAAGTCCGCGCCCGGCTACACTCAGGTACTAGGTTTACCGGTTACCATATTTCCCGACATGTGCTTAGTACATTCAAACGCTTGACTCAGGTATCCACACATTAATCCATAATTCCTTTTTCTCGTCTCATGGACAAGGCATCCTCCCTGGATCCAAGTCCATAGACCATCATAGATCCCGTTATCAAGATGAATACAATCAATTCCTGACCTCGCGTGAGTGCTAGAAAAATCACTCAACTTCTACTGAGATCCTGATTAGCAAAGCAGCTACTCGACCTAGCATACTAGTATCCATCTCAAAAAGGAATCCTGTGTTCATGCAACAAGAAGTTTCAAGCAACTCCTACACTTAAGTGCACATTACAATCCTACAAACATTAAGTGTAGTAAAGTAGCATATATAGATACGGTTATGCATAAAACCGGGGCTTGCCTTCAATAGCTGGGGCTGCGGGGAGATCCTCGATGGCAGTCTCGGGAGCTTGCTCCTGGTCTTCCTCGTGGACAACTCCTTGCTTAGGGGTGAGCACGTACTCTCCGTCAGCGAGGTTGCAATCTAATGAATGCAATGAGTAAGATATATGCATGGCATGACATGTAATTACAATTAAGACTTGAGGGGGGATGATCAATTTAATATGATAGGGCTTATTCTCTCTACTGAAGATTTTTGGGGTACACTTAGCAAATTAGGGCCAAGCTTAGTAAGCTAATTGGTAAGTCCATTTTGGTGTTCCACTGATTTCCTTTTAATGTCTTAGTGAGAGCTTATCAAGATTTCGAGCTGAACTTATTGGAGTGAGATTAAATTTTCCTCTCTTCCTTTCTAATTCTTTTATGCTTTTAAGGTGGGTTTGAACTACAAGACAGTTTAATAAATTTCCAAAAATTCTGCAAACCTTACAGTGGCTTCTCACTGGTGTATAATTCTCTGTCTCAAAATTTGGGGCTCAAACAGTGAGGGGTTCTCTATGTATAAAATTATCAAATATTAGGGCAGAGGGGGTGTTTTGAACTACAACTCCTTTTTAACAGTGTGTTATTCTCTAAGACATATTTTTGCTGGCATTTAGATGTTATAACATGACTTTGTACAAATTTTAGCCCCTAATACTTATTAGTTATTTCGCTATGATTTTCTAAAGTTTCTAGACAAAGGGGTGCTTTCTACTACCACTATATTTGAAAAATATCAAACAACAGATTTCTGATTTTTCCTATCTTCTTCTTTGTGCAAGAGCAATCATTCTGAAATTTGGCAACTTTTTGCTCAAGGGAAAGGTGGTAGGAATTTGTTGAACTAAATGGCCTTTTTCATGAACTAGGGGCAATGGGTATTATTTTGCAGCTTTCAATTGGGGTTTGCATTTTTCTCTGGTGGCCTACTTCATTATTAATTTGGTAAAAAATTATTTGCCCAGTATTGCACTCTTTTTGGTTTGCTCATGATTTAATTGAAATATGGCTCAATATCAAGTTCTATTTGTTTTCCCTACTTAAAATGATGGGCTGGGGTGTTTATTATTTTTGAGTGGTGTCTTAGTGGTTACAAGTCCACTGAATTTTTTTTATCAATTTTGGAATTGTTTTCATAATTCTAATAATTGTTTTTCTAGTCTGGTCATTTTCCTTAATTAATTTTAAACTCTAAAATTTAAAACAGAAAGAATAGGGTTCAGTATTTTTAGGTGATAGTTCATAATATTTTGAATCCAGCAAAATTGGTTTGGCTAAATTTGGTTGAATATAACTCAAGATATAAATTTTCTAAGTTCTCTACTGAATTTAAAAAGATTAATTAGAAATGGTTAAAAGAAAAATGGTCTTGCACTAGGGTCCCTGGCGAAAGATTTTAAATGAATTACAGACAGGTCCTCGGTGCACTATTCACATGAGTCTAAGGCTCTCCAGAAAACCCCCTAGGGTTTCCCGAAAATCGAACCCGTGATCCTTCCCCTAATGGAACAGTGACCGCGGCGGAGGAAAAGGGCGGAGGGGCTTACCGGCGGCGGGGTTGCTTCGGTGAAGGGTCGGGTGAGGTCCGGGAGTCTCTGGCGATCACGTCGAGGTGCGGATCGCCGGCAATGGTGGTCGGAGGAGGTCGGTCCACACGCGAAGGCGCGAGAGCTCGTCGGCGGCGAGGAGTCCGGCCTAACCAGGGTGCGATAGATCAATTAAATGGGTTAGGAAGCTTCACCAGAGATCAAGTAAGATGTGTGCGCGAGGAATTTGAGAATGGCTCACCGGATTGCTCGGTCCACGAGTGGCCGCAGGCGACCGAAGTCCGGCGAAGATGATCTCGGGTCTCCGGTGAGGTTCTGTCGGGTCCGAGAGCTTGGAAAGCTCCACGGGCCACTTGGGAAGCTAACCGAGGGGCAGGCGCAACATGGACATGGCTGGAGTGAGCTGGTCGCGGTGGCTGGGGCTCGGGTGGTGATGGCGGGCAAACGAAAGCTCGCCGGAGATAAGGAGGGGCGTCTAGCCAGTGAGGGTGAGCACGGGGTGAGGCGAGACACGCCCGGGGGTGGTTTTAAAGGCGCGGGCGAGCGCGGCCGAGGAGAGGCTCTGACAAGCACTCAGGGCGTGCGCGGGCGAGCGCCAGTGCGCGCTCTGTAACACCCCTGGTGTTACTGTTACTAAAACATGAGCATGACATCATAAACATTGGCATTGCATATGTTTGACACACCTAGAGTTCATTCACTAGGTAAAAATTTCAAACAAGTTGTATTGTTCTAGTGTTTTGCAAATAGAACCCTGGAATAGGGGACTTAACCCTAAACAGGGTTTAAAGGGGTAAAACATGACCCAAATTGAGAATACCCTAAGGTTTAAGTAAAACAATCACAAAATGTTCCTAAGAATGAACTTGAATTACATTTATACCCCTGAGATACCAGAAACCCTAATTGAAACCCTGGAAAACCCTAAATCCAAACCCTAGGGGCCTATGTGCAAAACAGTGCACATTTGGACTAAAGTGTAAAAACTACAATTTTAAAGCATATAAAGTCACATGGTTCACATTTATGAAGATTTACAAGCCAAACCCTAAGTTTTGGACAAATTTGCAAAAAGACCCCAATTGTGATTCCACTCTAAGTCTGAAAAACAGTGTTATGGGCTCAACTTTTGAGCTTTGTAACTTTCAAATTCTAGGGTTTTTGCCCTAGGTCACCACATCAAACTTGTAGATCAAACAAAGGAGAACAACTTTGCTTAAGAGTGTAAGCATAGTTGTTAAGAAGATATTGGAGATAACTAAGCCCAAAGTTGGACTGTCAGGCTGATGGAACTCTGAAATTCAGAATTTCAATGTAATAGAGCTAACTTTGGACCTGGATTCAACCTTGATCCAGTACTCAACTAAGTTTAATCCCTATGGTCTAGTTGTAGCTGGTTTATAACACTACAATATTGCTGCAGAGATCTGGACGAGTTGCCATTTGAATTTGGGAGAAAATGGAGCTCCAAGATGATCTGTCAGGTGCTCTGAATAGAGTTCACCATGGTACAGTGACTGTTGGGGATCAGGACGCCAGCGCAGTCGCTTCACCGCCAGCGACCGATTGCCGCCACGATTCGTGCGACCGCCGGCCCACTTTGTGCTCGGGATGAGTGGATAACACTCGGTGTACATCGCCGGGGATAAACTCCGGCCGATAAACAATCCCGGCCGCCGTACCATGTTCACCGCGATAGAAACCGATAAGAACGCCGGTGATCACCGCCTCTCAGCCTTGTGCCGCATGTCCGAGCCTCGCCACCGCACCGCCACGATTCACTTAAACTCCCCGTTGCTCACCGGAATAGCTGCCACGGCGTGGAACACGTATTCACTGCGCCAGTGTTCTTCTTCATCTCCGGCCGCTAGCGCAATCTGCTCAAATTGCTCGTCACCGCTATCGCTCCCTATAAATTGACCCCGCCGCGAGCTTCGTAAGGCAGTGAAGTATCCAGCCATCGCTAATTAGCCACGATCGTTCGCCAGAGCTCGAAACTTTCTTGTTTCCCCCAAATTGGCCTCCGCCACCGTGAAGAATAGCTTCACTGTGGCTAGCCCATTCTAGTAAGGCACCGTCCAATTCGCGCGTTGTTCTAATGCCTCTGTATGCTGGTGATGCTCTCCAACCCGTCCAATTGAATTAGGCCGCCACCCATTGCCGGGAACACGAGCAAAAGTTCTTAGCCTTCGCTGTTCTCGTGGGCAGGGCGGAGTAGGTCACCAACCATGCAATTAACTTAGGGAAAATGTTTGGAGTAGGTCTGATTTGGTGTCCGCCGCTCGGGAACGCCAGTCATTGCCCCGTTAAGCCAGTCTGCTAGCTCGCCGGAGCTCCACCGCGCTCACCGTCGTCGTGGACCTTTCCCTGCGAAGAAATAGAATATGGAGGGCTTATGTGCAAACCGTCAGTGACACAATGAAATAGTAAAAGAACCCGTTCCCAGTTAGCCAAAACCCCGAGGGCGTTTTTGCAAAGTTTCCACCGCGGCGTGGGCGCGCCCCGCTTTCCCTGTGTTACTGGGCCGCCTGGGCTGAAACCGGCCTAGTCCTGTTTAGTCTTTTCCTTTTTCTTTTTCAGTGAAGCTTTAGGACATTGTAGAAAATTATAGAAAAATGATAAAAATGTCAAACCAATTTTCCTAGATTTCTTATTTTCCATAGTATTTAATAAAAATAGTTTTCATTATTTTTAGATTAAATAAGGAATTTTGGATAGATAATCATTCCAAAAATGCCCAAACTTTTTATATGAGCTCTACACATTATTTAGAAGCCTTGGGTAGAGTTTGGTTTGATTTGGACCTTGTTTGATAACTAGAACCCAAAACCCCCACCCCTTCCCTTTGAATTCCTTTACTGACTCCGGAAACCCTAATTTCCCGGAAAACCGTGAAGGAAAATTGTATTCAAGAACCTTAGATAATAAATTCTTATTATCTTTGCACTCTCATGAGCATTTCATGGCATACATTCTTATATATATCTATATGGTTATCTTTAGAAAATGAAGAAGAAGTCGAGGTAATCGAAGGGAAGACACCACCACCACCCTCGGAATCTCAGGCAGGAAACTGTTTCTACCTTGATATCTGCGGGTCCGAGCCTGACTCACCTATCAACGAAGGCAAGCCCCGGTGCATTTGCCACCTTCCTTGATGTTTTTAAATCTTTCTCACTTGATTAATGCATTAGGTGATAGGAGTTGAATGCTTAAACAATTCCTGCATTGACTTCCTTGAACTTGATTACCTTCCTTGAAACCCTGCCTTTACAAAAGGTTTTTACTATGCTTAGTGATGCTCTAGCAAAACAAAAGGTTTTGTTTTACAAAAGATGATTGGCAAAGTGGGAAGGATGTTTTTGAAATAAAACTTGATGGTGGATCCATCACGGCCGTGATGGGTTCAACATCGGAAAAGATGTACCTCTTCCAGGTACCAAGCTTTGGGGTTTTAAATG
This sequence comes from Zea luxurians, assembly GCA_029449295.1. Taxonomy (NCBI): domain Eukaryota; kingdom Viridiplantae; phylum Streptophyta; class Magnoliopsida; order Poales; family Poaceae; genus Zea; species Zea luxurians. The sequence continues at coordinate 2,397,303 of JAOPSE010000004.1, forward strand.
ATTAAGCTGAGACCGTGCGGGTGACTTGCACGAGAAGAGAGTCTCGGTGTAGTGTCTCCGTCTGAGTCAATTAAGGACCGTGTCGATGTAGGCTTGATGACCAAGGACCCTTTAACTGGTCACATACCTCGTCATGGGTAAGCCTTGCCTCGGGCAGACTAAGGCCAGAATAAGATAACACGGAATGGGCGTGGAGCAGTGGCGGGAGTAGCGTGTACCCTCCGTGGCAAGAGGCTGGACAATAGTGTATCTGTGCTCTCGGTTCGCGTGAACCTAATCTGGTCTTAAGAACCCTAGTGGCGGGTTGACATATGCAAGGGTTAAGTGCTACATATGTCGTGTGATTGGAGATCCTCAGCTGTGTATAATCGATTCGGATCGCCATACCTTCGCGGTCATGAAGACTTGGTCACTGCCCTATACCTAGAATTCCAGTAAAGATGAAGGACCTGTTAAGAAAATTGGCTAGTGCAGGTGAAGTGATTGAAATAGGTTAGAAAGAACTCTAGATGCAAGTAATTTTACCTAACCTGAAAATAAAACTGGATTTTTAAGGATCCACTTTAGTAAGCATTTATGCAAAACAGAGTCTTTGATCTTTGAGATACCTTACCTTGACTCCCTTATAACCAGCATACCCTTGAGAGTTTTTTTAGTCCAGTAAGACTTGCTGAGTAATCCCATACTCAAGGTTTATTCCCTATCGTTTTTAGGTGAGGAAGCAGCAAACTTTTGTTGCTTTTGTACCAAGGTGGTGACAAATGAAGAGAAGCAAGAATGAGGTTGCGGGAAGACCTAGTCCTCCATAAATACTTTTATGTAAGAACTTATCGGGAGGAGTTTTTACCTCCCTTGGTATTGTAATAATAAGTACTCTGTACTCGTGTTTATATGTTGGTCTGTAATAACTAACTTTATCTTACTTTCGAATAAATGTAAGTTATGTAATCGCTTCCGCATTTTTGTATCTCCGATGGTCTATAATGTCTGCGTGACGGGTGAAACGCTCTTGGGAAAAGTAAGAAAAGCAGATACCAAACTTTTCAAGTAATTCAGGGGCATCTACAGGGTTGTCTGAAGTCCGTTGGACAAGGACAACTGTAGGTGGGCCTAATAACTTGGGAGGTTCCATCACAGCTGGTATCGGAGCGAAGCCCTTCTCCGCAGATATTATGAGGCATCTTCAAAGGGATTTTTACAGACTTATATAGAAAAGATTTCTTCCCTTCTTACCCCTTATATCTGAAGAATCTATATGAATGACCAGATAGGAAGAGTGCAATGTATAGAAGGTATGAATCAACTAAGGTTGGTTCTGTAATTGTACATGCATCATGCTAAAAACTATACTAATAACATTTTCCCTTTAGAGAAATGCCGCCGCGCACGAGGAAAACCGCGCGCAAGTCAACTGGCCCAATTGGTGTACCCCGTCATCAACTTGCTCCCAGACATGACGATAGTAGTAGTGGGAGTAACGATCCGATTGGGGATCTTGAAGCCCAAGTAAATCAGCTTCAAGCGAAACTTCAACGTAGGACGAACATTTGGGTCACGGATGGCAACAGAATAAATGAATTAAGAAGCCACATCCGCCGCCTGCAGGATCAGCTTGCTGATCGAGATTTAGCGCTTGACTGGGCGGTTCAGTCTCGTTCGCTTGCCTGGGCTAAGGTAGTAAAGGCTCGAGCCCGAGTCGAAGAACTTAGCTCAGCTATTGATAATCTGCAGGCATATTGCAATACCCTATATGAAGAAGTTCATGTACTGTATTCGTAATTGCACCCCAGCGTACCTGCAAACCCTGTCGCGACAGAAGCCGGACCTTCTCATGAAGCTGGAGAAGCTTTTGGTGGTGAATTGGACCTCTTCAGGTCGACGAATGGTCTCCCACGCCCGACAGTGAAGCTACTAAGAGTGATAGGAAGTAGGAATAGTATAGTTGTAAAAATAAATAGTGTTATTGTATAATGGGTACTATACTCCTGTTGTATAAAATCAAGTCTGTAACATTACTCTTTTTAGTAATGTAAATTGGATGGTTTTTCTTTGGCATATCATATTTGTTTCCAAATGTTTGTTGCCACAGATGCCGTCCAAGACCCGATCACAGGATGCAGTCGGAACCTCCAGTGGGAGGGAGTCCACCCCGAATCCAACTCCTACTCCTCCCACGCTTGCCAAGGCTATCGCCGCCTTGGTAAATGCAACCGCGGATAATACCCGTTTCCTACAGAAATGGCGGGTCAGCAATTTCAACAAGGTGGACGAGGCTATCCGCAAGGGCCCCGTGAGACATCATATTTAGACTTCTCCGAAACGCGTCCACCGCTGTTTGTTAAAGCCGAAGACCCTTTAGAAGCAGACGAATGGATTTGTGTCATCGAGCAAAAGTTTGGACTTCTGCGATGTTCTGAAACCCAGAAGCCCTTGTTCACAGCCCAGCAACTGCGCGGCCCTGCCAGCACTTGGTGGGGAAATTTTATGGCCGTTCAACCGGCCAATCATCAGATAACATGGGAAGAATTTAAGTTGGCCTTCCGCGAACATTACATACCAGAAGGTGTACTTCACATGAAACAAGAAGAATTTATGAAGCTAAAGCAAGGAGGGGATACTGTTAATCAGTATCTCAATAAATTCAATCATTTGTCACAGTATGCAATTGATCAAGTGAACACCGATCTGAAGAAGAAGAATTGTTTCATGCGAGGACTGAATGACAGGATGCAAAAAAAAATGGCTACATGCATTGACCTTACCTATGGAAGGGCTGTCAGCACAGCACTGGCAGTCGAATCCAAAATATACAAGTTCTGGAAAGATCAAGGGGAGTGGAGGAAACAGGCCTACTCAGGGCCCTGAGAACGGCAACGGTTTGTTATCCGGCCTGTTAATCAGGGTCGTTCTACAGCACGTCCACCCTCCTTCCCATTTAAGCAGCCAGTATTTATCCGTCCCAACACTGCCCCTACAACAACAAGTCAGCCGGGTGCCCCTGGCACTCGATTCCCTGCTCTTCCCAGTTCATCGACAGGATGTTTCAATTGTGAAAAACCTGGGCATTTTATCAAGGATTGCCCTTATCCGAAGCAGAACAAGTCAAACAATCCACAAAGATCTTGGAATTCATCTCAAGCAAAGGGAAATACTATGGGCAAAAATACAAAGAAGACAGGACGCATATATTATACGTAAGTGGCCACTACACCGGATGGTGAACCGATCATGATGGGTACGTTCCTTGTGGCCAATCATCCCGCAATTATTCTCTTTGATTCTGGTGCTTCCCATACATTCATCAGCAAGAAATTTGTGGAGCAACATTGCATTTCATACCATGAATCAAAAGAGGGGTTTAAAATTCAGTCACCTGTGGACAAATCTTTACTAGAAAAGTGGCCTATCAAGTGCCCGTAACACTGGCCGGACGGGACTTTCCTACTAATATGATAGTTCTGAAAGGCCAAGACATAGATGTGATTTTGGGCATGAATTGGCTGGCCTGACATAAGGCAACCCTCAACACTGATCAGAGAACCATCAGGTTGAGTCATAATCAAGAAGAAATTCTCTTGCCTATCCCCATTTTAACCAAATTACTGGCAGAGTTTATGAAGCCATTATACCGGAAGTCAAGGATATTCCGGTGGTATGCGAGTTCCCAGACGTCTTTCCAGAGGATTTGCCTGGATTGCCACCCGAGAGGGATGTAGAGTTTGTAATTGAATTGAAGCCCGGTACGAATCCCATTTCTCGAAGATCGTACCGTATGCCTCCAAATGAGCTGGCGGAACTGAAGATTCAGTTACAAGATCTACTATCGAAAGGATTCATCCGGCCAAGCTCGTCACCGTGGGTTTGTCCGGCCATATTCGTCAAGAAGAAGGATCAAACTTTACGGATGTGTGTGGATTATCGACCCCTAAATGAGGTCACTATTAAGAATAAGTACCCTCTTCCACGGATTGACATTTTATTTGATCAACTGATCGAGGCGAGGGTATTCTCCAAGATTGATCTCAGCTCGGGCTATCATCAGATCCGTATTCGGCCCGAGGATATACCAAAGACCGCATTCACTATGCGATATGGGTTATTCGAGTACCTGGTAATGTCTTTCGGACTGACGAATGCTCCTGCCCACTTCACTTATTTAATGAACTCGGTATTCATGCTCGAGTTGGACAAGTTTGTGGTGGTCTTCATTGAAGATATTCTAATATATTCCAAGAATGAAGAGGAGCATGCCCAACACTTACGGACTGTGTTAACGCGCTTAAGGGAACATCAATTATATGCCAAGTTCAGTAAGTGCGCATTTTGGCTGGAAGAAATTCAATTTCTAGGACATGTTCTATCTGCCAGGGGGATTGCGGTAGATCCCAGCAAAGTCAAGGACATTTTGGAGTGGAAACCCCCAACCACTGTTCACCAAGTCCGAAGTTTCCTTGGACTGGCTGGTTTATTACCACTGATTTATACCAGATTTTTCTAAACTTGTGAAGCCAATCACAAGTCTATTGAAGAATGAGACTAAATTCAATTGGTCTTTAAAGTGTAATGAAGCTTTTGAGAAATTGAAGATATTATTAACCACTGCACCGGTATTGTCTCAACCGGATATTAACAAGCCATTTGATGTGTATTGTGACGCATCTGGCAGTGGTCTCGGCTGTGTATTAATGCAAGAGGGCCGAGTAATTGCGTATGCTTCAAGGCAGTTACGCTGGCATGAGGAGCATTATCCTACTCATGATCTGGAGCTAGATGCAGTGGTTCATGCTCTGAAGATATGGCGTCATTATCTAGTGGGAAATATCTGTCATATTTACACAGACCACAAAAGTTTGAAATATATCTTTACCCAGTCTAAACTCAACATGAGACAAAGGAGATAGCTTGAGCTTATTAAAGATTATGAACTGGAGATCCATTATCACCCAGGCAAGGCTAATGTAGTGGCAGATGCACTCAGTCGCAGGCCTCCTGCCATTGTCTAACTATGAGGACTTCTGACATTACGTTGTGCCAGGAGATGGAGAATCTAAACCTGGGTATGATTCAACATGGGACTTCAAATCACTTGAAGCTTGAGTCAATCATCCTACAAAGGATAATCGATGCACAAAAGAATGATGAAGGCATAAACATATTCGTGAAAAAATTGAAGCTAGCAAAGCCAATTGCTTCCGAAAAGATGATCAAGGGGTTGTATGGTTCAAAAACCGCATAGTTGTGCCGAAGAATGAAGAAGTCCGCTAGCAAATTCTTGATGAGGCACATCTTAGTCGCTATTCTATTCATCCCGGAAGCACTAAGATGTATCAAGATCTAAAACAACATTATTGGTGGACAAAGATGAAGATCGAGATTGCACGCTATGTAGCTAAATGTGACATTTGTAGACGTGTCAAGGCCATACACCTAAAAGCTGTCGGTCCATTACAGTCTCTACCAATACCAACATGGAAATGGGAAGACATAAGTATGGACTTTATTGTGGGATTGCCCAGGACCGCAAAGGGGTATGACTCTATTTGGGTTATCATTGATCGACTTACCAAGATCGCCACTTCCTCTCGGTCAAAGTAAAATATCCCGTCATCACCTATGCGGAATTATACATTGTTCGCATTCTCAGTTTGCACGGTGTTCCAAAGACTATAGTGTCGGATCGTGGACCTCAATTCATATCCAAATTCTAGGAAGAGCTTAATAAGTCCCTGGGTACCAAATTGCTCCACAGTTCAGCCTATCATCCTCAAACTAGTGGGCAGACTGAGAGGGTTAATCAAATACTTGAAGATATGCTGCAAGCATGTGTGTTGGATTTTTCACAAAAATGGGATGAATGTTTGTCGTTAGCGGAATTCTCATATAATAATAGCTATCAAGAAAGCATTAAGATGGCCCCCTTTGAAGCTTTATATGGACGACGATGTCGTATTCCGCTAAATTGGTCTGAACCAGGTGAAAGGTACTTCTTCAGGCCTAACCTGGTAAAAGAAACTGAAGACAAAGTTCAGAGAATAATACATAATTTGAAGAAAGCTCAAACCCGTCAAAAGAATTATGCAGACCGGCGAAGACCCTTATATTTTCTAATAGGAGATTATGTCTACTTGAAGGTTTCTCCAATGAAGGGCGTATCACGTTTCGGGGTTAAAGGGAAGCTTGCACCCCGGTACATTGGTCCTTTCCCTATACTTGAGCAATGTGGACAAGTGGCATACCGACTCCGACTACCCGAAACATTGTCTGCTGTACATAATGTGTTCCACGTGTCCCAATTGAAGAAGTGTCTTTGGGTACCAGATCGAACCGTCGAAGTGACAGATGTTGTCCTTGAGCCAGACTTAACATATTCAGAGCACCCTATTGAGTCTTGGATCAAAAGGACAGGATTACCCGGAGAAAAACTCTCAAGTTTTATAAGATACAGTGGAACCAACATTCCGAAGATGAGGCTACATGGGAAACTCAAAACTTTTTAGATAAGAATTTCCCAGGCTTTTTAGCCTCTTGTAATTTATAAAGTGTACAATATTGTTATAATAAAGGAGTGAGTCCCAACCCACCCCTGCCTTATACCAAAAATAAGGAAATAAAAATGTGAAGCATTTCCTTTTCCATTACCTACCCTAGGACTTTTAATCTCGGGACGAGATTCTTTTATGGGGAAAGGATGTAACACCCCTGGTGTTACTGTAACACCCCAAGTGTTACCATGGCTATGGCACATCTATACACTAATGACTGTGACCACATGTGGAAGAAACTTAAGGAGAAGAGCATAAGAACCTTGGAGACCCTGTGTTAGCCAAGAATGTTAATGACCTAAAAGCATCACTCAAGCTTTTGTGCACTTACTACCTTGGGCAAGAAGGGAGTAAACCCTGGACCTCTCTGAACCCCTATCTCCTAAAACCATGGTTGAAGGGGGGAGATTAAGCAAATGTGCAAATCATGACCTAACCTTTGGCAAAAGTTAAGTAACATATTAATCAGCAAATATAGAGAGGAAACAATGCAAAAAGACCCCTTAAGAAACCCCAAATCCATTCTTTAAGTAGAGAAAGAGCTAGAGCTCTCTAATTCTCTCTAAGTCAAAATCTACACCTAATCTAAAGATCCACCGCGTTCACCTTGAAGATGGCACCAAAACCACCTAAGTTCTATACCAAAAATGTGGCATACCACCTAAGGCACCCCCTGGAAAAAGTTGAGACCGAGCCCTTGACGTTTGACATGTCTTGGCATCATTTTTGTCGCGAAGTGGGCAGGAGACAAGCCAGATTTGGCGCCCGCATATCTTCTGACCTAGGGCTTATCTTCCCTTGGAACTCACATACAAGAGATAGCCATAGGTGCCAGAAAGAGGTCTGCGCCGGATTTTTGCCAATATTCGCACGTATGCGATCTCAGCAAGCTTTTGAACATGGGCAGAAGAACACCTCCACGTGTTCGACGCGCTCTACGCGCGCCAGAGCACGCCCGCGCCCGACCCCGCGCGCCCCGCGCCACGCCAAGCCATGCCCGCGTCTCCTGCTCGCGCCCGCGCCTATAAATCACCCTCAGGCGTCGACCGTACTCCTTCGCGCATGCTCGACCTCACCAGAGCCCGAAACCACCGGCGTTTGCCCCGTGCACGGCGTGCCCGCGGCCACCCGAGCCCCTGCCACCGTAGACCGGCCAACAGAGCCCTTCCCAACCCTGTCCAACCCTTGGAATAGACTGTGCACGCCTCGGTGAAGCTCTCCGAGCAAGGAATCGGAGTTTGCTTCGCCGGAGAAGCCAGTCCACGGTCGCCGGACTTTGTTCGACCGCCGGTGAACGTAGACCGGGTAATCCTCGTTCCATTCTTCGATTCCTTGTGCACATATCCTCTACGTCACCCCGTGAAGCTCATCGTGCCAGTTGATTGCACTAGATCACCGTGGTTTAGCCGGAACACCCGCCGTCGACGAGATCCCCCGCCTGCGCAAGTGGACCGGACGATTCCGGCCACCTCCGTCGTCAAGCTGTACATCGTTGTGACCGCCAGAACCTCCCGGAGCCAACCCCACCCCTCGCCGGACCTCTCTCGCCGCCGGTAAGCCGCGCCACCCTTTTCTTTCCCGCGGGTACTCTTTGCATTAGGGGAAGGACCTCGGGGAAGTAGAAGGAAAGGTCGGGGGATTTTTGAACTGTCATTGACTCAGGGGAATAGTGGCGCAGGGGTAGATTTGAGTGGGTTGATTTGGATTAAACCCAGGGTCCTCGGTGTAAACTGGTTTTCCAGGAAACCTTTTTAATATTTCTAATTTAAATACAGATAGAGCTTGCAAAATTCATAACTTCAGTTTTATTCAACCAAATTTGGTCAAACAAATTTTGCCTGATTCTAAATAATAAGAACTACTTAGGAAAAATACAAAACCCCCTTAGTATTGCAAAGGAATTTAAGGTTTGGAATTAAATATTGATTTGGCCAAAACTAAATAATAGGAGGAAAAATAGTTGCACTGTTAGATTGAGGTTAAGAAAATTTGGAGAAGTACCTAATCACTTCCTAACCTGTTTAAAAATAATAAACCCCTCTGTACACCCAGTTAAGGTAGAGTTTACCATTTGAATCCTTTTAGCCTAAAGTTAGAGAAAATATTAATGGAGGTTTAAATAAAGAACCAGGGAGCACCCATATTTTTGTTAGTCTACTTATGCAGTATAGTTCACTAGAAAAATTTATTATACCCTGGTTTAGTATAAAATAATTGGGATACCTTTTAATTTAAGAAAACAAGGAAAACCTAGAAAAACCCTAGAAAAATAACCCCAATGAGAAAACACCCCAAACCTTGGATAACTAATGGGTTGTTATTATGAACATAGGAAAAATATGAAATATGTTGTTTGATATTTTTCAAATAACAAGTTAGTAGAAGCACCTTTTTGGCATAAAACTTTAGAAAATCACAACTAAATAACCACCAATTAACCTTCTGTGATTTTTGGCACAGAAGCTTGTGATTACTGTTAGATAGCAACAAAAATGACCCTTAAGACAGAACCCACCCCTAGTTAAGAGTTGTAGTGCAAAGTGACCCCCTTTGCCCATCTTTTGTTATTTTTGTCCAAGGCATACCCTTTTATGTTGGACCTCAAATTTATAGAACAAACTATAGTGACCAATGGCAACCCACTGTAATTTTTATAAAATTGTTGGAACAAGTTAAAACACTGTTGTAGTTCAAGCCACACTAGAATTCATAATTAGAAATGAAAAAGGGGAAATTGATAGTGAAAACTTGTGTCACCCTAACCCAACTAGCAAAACCCTTTTTAAATTGCCATTAAAATATGTAAGGGAAAAATACAAATCCACTATGCTTATTCTCCACAACACCTAAACCTCGAGTGATAAGCATAAACCACTAAAGCCACTATGACCAAGAAACCCTAAGTCGCTAACTAACTTAGTTCTTCTTCCTTTAGCATAATGTTGTTAAATCATGCATAATCATGACATGCATATTCCTATTCATAGCATTCGATAGATTGCAACCTAGCTGACGGAGAGTACGTCCTCGTGCCGGAGCAAGGTTTTGCTCAGGAGGTAGCCCCGGATCCAGCACTAGAGCCTGCACCAGAGGATCTGCCTGCCCCAGCTTTGGAAGGCAAGCCCCGGTTTTATGCATAACCTATTTATTACGCTATTTTACTACACTTAATGTTTGTAGGCTTGTATTGTGCACTTAAGTGTAGGAGTTGACTGAAACCCTAGTTGCATGAACTCAGAAATCCTTTTGAGATGGATAGTAGTATGCTAGGTCGAGTAGCTGCTTTACTAATTAAGGATCTCGGTAGAAGTCGAGTGATTTTTCTAGCACTAGCGCGAGGTCTGGAATTGGTTGTATCCATTTTCATATCGTAATGATGATGGTCGGTGGGCAACGGTCCATGGGGATGCGTTGTCTATGGGATAAAAATTGAAATAAGGATTAAGGTGTGGTACCGTGTGTCAAGCATTTGAACGTACTAAGCACATGCCGAGAAATATGGTAAATCGGCAAGCCTAGTACCTGAGTGAACCTGGCAGTGGACATATCCCCTCACGCGACCTGAGATGAGGTCTCCCATTCCGGTTATGGTGGGTACAGGTGCGGTCACTGCACGACGGCAGTCGGGGTCAGTGAGGCATTGTACGCCAAGGTGGTGAGCCCTGATCTGCTGACGGGGAATCGATGGGGACGGTTGATGTGTGTGGGGACGGAGTGCCTCGCCATGTCGTGTGTTTAGGTTTACCTTGCAAGGATAAAAACTCGATTCGAATTGTCTGCTTCTCGCAGCTAATGAGACTGCTTGATCCATGCTGCTACATTGAGTAACAAGTGGAAATGTGACGATGTGAAAAAAAATGTTGATTGATAAATTGGCTTGCTACCATGAATGAGTAGATAGTACACATCTAGTCTTAAGAGAGTCACACTAAAACTGGACGAAGTTAAAACTTGATTTATAAACTCAGCTAGTGCTTTTGGCAACCAAACCCCACAGCCAAACAGCTGCATGTCTAGAGGTAGAGGAGTAGACTCCTCACACCGGGTAAGTCTAGCTGAGTATTAGTATACTCAGCCTTGCTTGTGGCATAATTTTTTTACAGGTTCTGTGGAGGACATGGTTGCTGGAGTGACTTGGCCGTCCATCTTGCCACCGGTGTTGGACTGTCGAGTGGGACCCACCTCGGCAGAGGAGGAGCATGAGGAGTGATGGGACAGGCTTCCCCATCTCTGTTTATTTATCGTTCGTTTTATTCCGCTGCACTTCGAACAATGATGACCACTTTTGTTAAAACTCCGATGATGATGTAATAGGTTAATACTCTTTAATGTATGGTTTTATGCTTTATTGTATTTGCTCTGTGACTCACCATCGAGTTGGACTGTGGTACTTGATCCTGTCAGTGGCCTCGTCGGACTAGATCCGAGGGATTGACGGGTTATTCCCATTTAAGTGTGGTCTAGCCTCTAAGGCGGGACTCAGGCACTTAAGTTGGAATAATTCGGGCGGTTCCGCCACAGCTGGTATCGGAGCTTGTACCACCACAGAGGAAATCAGTAACTATAAATACCATCCTTTCCAAAGTAAAACTTGATAGAAAACAAAGGTCGAATAGATCGTAGGACGATCAGGATAGACCTAGGACGTGAAGCCTTAGGATGATAGAGGGGTAGCTAGGTGGCTAATTGAGTCAGCCTTACAGGCTACTATAAGGGATGGGAGTTCTTCCCTATTCCCTCTAAGATTGATGTGAGGTCGTTCAGGACGAGCATGCATGCATCCTTAATTAGACTAATGGATACTTGGGTAAAAACTTCAATACAAAGTAATGACCAACTAAGAACCCCAGTACCATTGTCGTGGTTATAGAGAGGCAGAGTTACGATTCCTTTTCTTTTTATAATTCTTTTCCTTTTACTTACGCTTAACCGTACACAGATGACTTCCCACAGATCCTCGAACAAAGGGAATGCACTGTCCCACACTGACGGGCTTGCACGAGAGGGCTTTCCCCGTATTTTGTGGGAAGTACTTCAGGGGGCCGGTTACACGACGCCTCCTCAGTACACGGTGCAGCAGTTCGAGAAGCACCGAGTCCCCCGCTGTGGGGTGAGGATGACCCTGGAGCCTCATCCCCTACAGCCAGGCTGGCGTTCGCTGAACTCTGAGTCCTTTGGATACCGGGCTAAGGATACGATCGAGGCAATTGCTCTTCATGGATTGACCACTTTCTGCGGATTCCACCCCTTGGAGCTGTCCACTCACCCCATTGGCTTGTTCCCCGCTGAGAAGGAGGACGACCCAATGTGGAAGGACCGAGTGGAGCATGCCAAGGATATCTGGGCTATCTACCCAGGCCAGACTGCTCACTTGACGGTGCGGTGCATGAATGCCCTGTATCGTCTGCAAGTGATGCGTGGTGAGGCAATGTCTCATTTGATGCATTGTTGGAGCCGACTAAGATCACCTTGGATAATAGAGAGGAGCTTGTGGTTGACTTGTCCACTGAGATGGTGGAAAAGACTTACAGGTGGAGCAACTGTCGAATGAGATCCAAGAGCTTGAGGAATTAGTGGGGACCAGGGAAAACACCATCGAGGTTCTCGAGGATCAGCTTATTAACACCCAGCAGCAGCTTGCCGAGGCTAACGAGCACCTGGATATGCATCACCAGGAGATCCAAGACATGGGGGCCAATGAGGATGTCGACATCGAGGAGGAGAGGAGCCTGCCTCCAGCTTGGACACTGCTGGCTCAGGGAGACCCCTTCCCCCGAGTCAAGTGTTGCCTCGTTTGCTCACTAGGTACTGGGGTAGAGTTAGAAGTCGGTAATGGTAGGACTCCTCGAAGCTAGCTTAGCTTTTGCGCCCTTTGGGTACTAGGCTAGATAGAGTTGAGTCTTTTGGCTATTGATGTAATCGTGATAAACTCTTTTGGAAGCATGGTTGGTGAATGCTGTCAGTCTTAATTTAAGGGGAAAAGTATGGGCGATGTGGAATCTTTTATGATTATGCAATATATATTGGTTTTGCTCGATTGACTCCTTCGCCACGATTGAACCTTGAACCTTAGAAATGTGATATTAAGAGTATACATGATTTTCAGATGGCAGGAAGAGCGTGTCGTGGACAGA